>OX608080.1:19602024-19787024 GCA_951509765.1 Sphenella marginata | reverse complement strand
ATTAACTAATTAAAATTGAAAATGTCATCAAAGAGTAAACACTTAATACGTAATACCAACTAGGGGTAGATTAATGTTTTTATTTTTAATTTTAATTACAGTAAAATTCTAATTGACGTAGAGGAGTTGTTTGTTGCAACTTTGATTATCAAAGGATTTTGTTCGAGGTGACTTTGTGCATGAGGACCGTTGAGAAATTATCAGCGAGATCAATTAATGAGAAAAAGCTTGTTATGCACAAGTAAGAAAATTTAAGTTTTGATGCAACATAATGTTATATAATTAGCTGCAGACAATTGTTTTCGTAATATTGATGCATTTAGCTGGTCGCTTAAAAAATTTCCGAATTTTCAAAAAAAAAAAAATTGCCGAGAAAAAAAATTATGAAAGATTACATTTGATTCTCAATAAAAATTTCAAATTATAAAAAATAAATTATTTTTTTTGTTTTTTTCATATGTCGCTTGATAGTTGTTAAAAAAACTAGCTAATATCACTTATACCAATAGAATATAATTATGAAACCAAAAATAAGTATGTTTTGTTGCCCAACCTACCTCATTTTTAGTACACTTGAATGAAAAACAACAACAATGGCTTGCCTCATATCAAGCTACCTCACGCTATCGAAAACGGCTGTAAGCTTATTAGAGGCCAAACTTGAATTTGTTTTTCTTTATTTTTTTGAAGGGTTTAAAATTTTATAAAAATCAGCTCAATGTAGCAACAAGATATTAAAATTTTACAGAGCAGCACTTTTTCCACAAAAAAAAAGAAACTCCATAAAATACTCAGTCCACCAGCACAGCTGGGTATAAAATAAACGCCCACCCTTTTTACTACACATTTAATAACACACCGCCCTTTGACGTTTTGCATATTCTCATTGTAATGTTCGCCTATACTAAATTTTTAAAATGTAATCATTATTCGAACTTTGTTTGCCATTTCTGTGCGTCAGCCCAGCCAGTAGAAGTCTATGCGTGCGTTATCCACAATCAATCAACCGCAATGTGCTGTATGGCAACCTATGATCTCTCTCTCTCTCTGTGTGGCATGCGGCTGAAATGTGATATTTTGGTTGTTCAAAATGTTGCCAATTATATCAATATATAATCCGATTTGATATCAATGCGCATAGCAAACGTTATATGGCTATCGTAGAAATTTCAAATTAGAACCACTGTAGCCATTGCTGGAAGCGGTGTGGTTAGATATTTTACAGTGCAATGCGAATGAGGTATGGCTTTGACAAAGGCACTACGCTTACACCACGTCACGGCAACAGCTGTCAGTATATTTACAGTTACATGTTTGTATACATATATGTTTGTACGCACATCATTCAAAAGCGGCTGCAAAGCATTGTATTCCATTTTCATATATTTAATAACCAGAAGTGCTACTTAAATTTAAGAGAGTCATTCTTGTTAAGTCGCAGTTTGAAAATCTGTTTTTAGTTTGTTTCATCTTCCTTAGAGCGATCATGCGATTTGAGCTATACTTTTAATCAACTCTTTACTGCAGCGCTTGATAGTTTTGTATTTTATTACATTTTTCCGCCACCAGTTTATCTAACATTTGTTGCTGGTTGCGCTAATTCTATGAAAATCTCACTAAAAGCATTTCCTTATACCAAAAATTCATTAAACTAAAGTACAGTTATATTTGCCCGCACATTATTTACCACCTCGAGAGAGCAGCTAATACAAATTAAATTACCCTTCCAATGACATTGGGAGTATTTTTATTTATTTTCTGTTTGATTTTACTTAATTAACTTTTAGAGAGAAAAAAAAAATTTTTTTTTTGCTGTGTACGGTAAATGGCTGCGGGTGTTTTAACTTGCTCAAAACATGCATACAAATGCGAATTGAAGTGTCAGAAGCTTTATTTGCTAAGCAGCTTAGAAAGTTCACTAAGCAACTGTACTCGGTCTTCCCGCTTCTTGTTACGACTTCAAAACAAGCGAAGTATCGTAGCCGAATGCTGAAGCAAATGAAAGTCAACATAACTTCAAAAGGAGATTATATTTAATTATCTTCAGTCATATTGGCTTTAATGTACTAATAATTCCTCAATGTTCCAGCCACTTTGAATTATATTAATAAGTATTTTTGAAAATAATTTCATATGTTCAACGATCAGGGGCAGATTGATGGGAGGTTTTCGGGTCCAAACCCTCTTTAGGTACTTGTATTTTGGCTTTTTTTTATGTTTTTTTAACTTGAGTAATAAGCGACCAAAAAAAACCGTTATATTTGACCCTTATTCAAGCTCGTATGATATATGAAATTAGGCGCATATCGGACGACCATCGCAAGAAGGGAAATGCCCTCACTTCGAACTCATAAACGAACTCATAAGGAGCAGAAACGCTCCCATTCAGAACTACTTTCTGACTCATGTATGTCGCTTATGGTTTGCTGGGAATATATAATTTTTTTTAAAAAATAATTTATGAAAAGAAAAACAAAATTCTAAAATTTTTTTGCTTGAATTAATATTGAAATATTTAAAATTTGTTATTTATCCTAGTTAATCGCAATATATCCAAAATTTTAATCAAATTGAAATTTTGATTAATTTTATTAATCCCCGGATTAAATTTGAAAACGAAAGAAATACTCACTAACCGAACCCAAAATTTAATACTAATCGATTAATTGTTCTAAAAATGTTCGACTATCACGATTAATCAGTTAAATTAACAGAACAGTTTAATATAATTAATTTTAAAATAAGATATTATATTTTAACCTTATCGAATATAAAACCAACATGAGCACTTTATATTAATTTAGTAAGTCAAGTCACAAAATTAAAAATTTGCAAAATTCTTTTGTTTACTTTGTATTAGACAAACCTTTTTAAGTTGCAAAAGGCAGGGGTGATATAATATTTATTTTTATTCTTGTGCCTGCTGTTATATTAGAATTTTGAAAATATATTTAAAATAAATGCAATTTTTTATTTATATGAAACTAAGTAATTTATGTCGTAGTGTGAACATAGTTTAAGCAAAAATATTACTCATACGCCCTGTACGCCAATACCTCATAGGACAACAAGGTAGAGAATGAAACTGACGTATGTTCCAACCTAATTGGCCAGCTTGCTTATAAGTTATCGGAGTGAAGTGTAAGCACGGTGGTCATCTATTTGCAAAACGCTAGAAAATAGTCCATAACTACTCGTCGCTTGCTTATTCTTGAGCCACAACTCCTTAAAGAAGCCAAATTACTATTACTTATTCCAGTTTCTTCCTTTTAAATATTTGCTTAAAAATGTTTTCCTTAAATTAACTTAGTCTACAAGTAGAGCAAAAAACCGAACAACAACAATAAATGTAGCAATTAGAACACTCAAGTAACACTCAAGTTACACAATGGTTAACGTTGAGCCAACAAGCGCAAGCAAACGGTATGATTGTCTTCTTTGCTCCTTAAAGAACACTTCAAGGCCTGACTAAAGCACAATTTTGTAGATAATTTACTTGCGCTAAGACTGTGATAACACTTTCAAAACACAACAACAACATTAGTCTATACCACTCCGTATTTCTTGTATACAATTAAACCACTTGTTAGCTTACCTCTCCACACCGTTGCCACAAACCGTCCAGGCTCTTCATCAAAATATGCCCTCATTGTGTAAGTAAACACGAACGCACACACACACACACACACACATACACCAACACAAATATATAAATATTTTACTTGCAACATTGCATCTCCGCTGTGGGGCGATAAGAAATATGTTTATTTCTTGGTCCGTTGCACTTGCCTACTTGTGCCTTTCCTATTTCCTTCCTAGACTTGCCTGCCGCCGGTTAACCGCGAAGCTTAGCAAATATTATTTCTTCGCGGCATAACTTGGCCAAAGCGAAGTGTGGCAGCGCTATAAGCCTGCGGTAGTTGAAGAGGTGCGTTCACGCGTAGAACCTGAAGTATGCGGTTGAGTTGATGAATCACTTTGGCGTTGGCGCATTTATCATAGTGCCATTTGCGGTCGTGAAAATTCTACATTATAAGGCTGCAAATTATTTATGATCATTTCAGTGAAATTTTTCATTTGACATCTGCTACTGGATTTGATATTCAGCACTGTTTGGGAAGACTTTCATTAAGAAACTCTAAAACTTTTATTCATTCGCATTTATTAACAAATAACTAGGATTTTAGAAAATTTATGAGTATTTTGAAACGAATTGGAGGTTATGGTAGGGGTACAGATGAAGCAAGATGAAGAGGTAGAGAGAATGAGTGTACGTATAAGTATAAGTATAGGTATAAGTATAAGTATAAGTATAAGTATAAGTATAAGTATAAGTATAAGTATAAGTATAAGTATAAGTATAAGTATAAGTATAAGTATAAGTATAAGTATAAGTATAAGTATAAGTATAAGTATAAGTATAAGTATAAGTATAAGTATAAGTATAAGTATAAGTATAAGTATAAGTATAAGTATAAGTATAAGTATAAGTCAGGGTTCGAATTTGCACGCACGCACACAGCACACACACGCGTGCAAAAAAATGCTCACCAAAATTTTTAGCTCATGCACATGAGCTGTGCTTTTAAAAAAAATATTAAGCACACAGCACGTGTGTGTGCAGTTTGAAACATAGCACTGGCACGTGTGTGTGTTTTTTATTGAAAATATAAAAGCACGTACTCATGCGTGTGTTTTTTTATTTTATTTGCTCTCAAATTTTTCTATTGATTTTTATATGGCAGTAAAAAATGTGTGTGTTTTGTTTTTGAAATAGAAACGTGCGTGTACAACTGAAAGTTTTTTCTACACTCAGCACGAGAGTTCGTGCATAAATATTTTATATAAAAGCACACACGTGTGCATGTGCCTAATTCGTATCAGCACACACGTGAGCAGTGTGCTACAAAATTTTTCTGGTAGCACATAGCACATGTGTAAGAGCGAAAAATATACAAATGTGCTGCACACGTGCGTGCAAATTCGAACCCTGGTATAAGTATAAGTATAAGTATAAGTATAAGTATAAGTATAAGTATAAGTATAAGTATAAGTATAAGTATAAGTATAAGTATAAGTATAAGTATAAGTATAAGTATAAGTATAAGTATAAGTATAAGTATAAGTATAAGTATAAGTATAAGTATAAGTATAAGTATAAGTATAAGTATAAGTATAAGTATAAGTATAAGTATAAGTATAAGTATAAGTATAAGTATAAGTATAAGTATAAGTATAAGTATAAGTATAAGTATAAGTATAAGTATAAGTATAAGTATAAGTATAAGTATAAGTATAAGTATAAGTATAAGTATAAGTATAAGTATAAGTATAAGTATAAGTATAAGTATAAGTATAAGTATAAGTATAAGTATAAGTATAAGTATAAGTATAAGTATAAGTATAAGTATAAGTATAAGTATAAGTATAAGTATAAGTATAAGTATAAGTATAAGTATAAGTATAAGTATAAGTATAAGTATAAGTATAAGTATAAGTATAAGTATAAGTATAAGTATAAGTATAAGTATAAGTATAAGTATAAGTATAAGTATAAGTATAAGTATAAGTATAAGTATAAGTATAAGTATAAGTATAAGTATAAGTATAAGTATAAGTATAAGTATAAGTATAAGTATAAGTATAAGTATAAGTATAAGTATAAGTATAAGTATAAGTATAAGTATAAGTATAAGTATAAGTATAAGTATAAGTATAAGTATAAGTATAAGTATAAGTATAAGTATAAGTATAAGTATAAGTATAAGTATAAGTATAAGTATAAGTATAAGTATAAGTATAAGTATAAGTATAAGTATAAGTATAAGTATAAGTATAAGTATAAGTATAAGTATAAGTATAAGTATAAGTATAAGTATAAGTATAAGTATAAGTATAAGTATAAGTATAAGTATAAGTATAAGTATAAGTATAAGTATAAGTATAAGTATAAGTATAAGTATAAGTATAAGTATAAGTATAAGTATAAGTATAAGTATAAGTATAAGTATAAGTATAAGTATAAGTATAAGTATAAGTATAAGTATAAGTATAAGTATAAGTGCTATACAATCAGATTTTCTTCATGCTAAATAACCTTCATTTAGCAATAATATCCTTGAGGAAATTGTATATAATTTTCAGGCAGTCACATACAACGATTTGTACTTGGAATGTGTATTATTTGATTCAATGTAGAATTGCTCCCACATTGCTCACTGAACTGTGGCTATATGCTCAGGCGGTTTGTCAACGATAAACCGCAAAATAGGGGTGCAGTGACGTTACTAATCTGATTACATCCGTGCAGTGAAGTGGGATACTCGACGCCTCAACAAACCAACCGCGCACGTTTACTTCACTAAACAACAATGACATGACCCAAACTAACAACAACAATAACATGTGTATTAAGAGTGGGTGTGAGAAATTGTAGTTAGCAAACAATAGAGCACGGATATAGGCATGGAGAGCAAAACCAAATTAGTCTGGTTAATGCGACAATTTGTATATGAAGCACTAATAGTGCACAGGGTATTACAGGTTTGACAGCATAACGAATATTTGTAATGAAATAAAGGAAACGAGTTAGGTATGGAGTTATCTATCTACTTATAGAGTTAGACATCGGCGTTTGCTGTAAAAATGTTGGGTTGAAACGGTTGAATGATATGAGTAAGTAATTCTAAAACAACACTGAAATCCGCTGAATATATTTCAAACTTTGGAGTTAAGTAGGGTTTCCTTCTCTAAAATATTTTGTCTATTTGTTGCACGATATAAAAATTCCATGAAGTCTGAAATCGAATTTTTGATCCATGCCTCCAACCAAAGTTAAATCTTTCCAATCATTTTTCATAAATTATGTAAGTGTACCTTGAGGCTTCTGAAAATCTTATAGTTGTCTATGACCGCCTTTTACTTTCATTATGAAAATCGATATTTTCAGCAAAATGTTATTAAACGTTCAAAGAGAATGGAATTGAGATTCTCACTAAAATTATAATATCATTAAATAAAAGATCGAATTATTTGGAATCTAACACAAAGACATTTTCTAATGCGGATTAAACTAGAGTCACTAGCATTTGTTGCGTAGACCCTGTCGGAATTCTCTCCCGGACAAGCGATGGGTTGCCATTGAACGTAATTATGGGTATCGTTTAGAGCTTAACAGCTGTTCATAACAACTTAATCTCTGATTTCTCAAACATTCTAAGAAGTATCGAATATATTTAAGTCTTGAATTGAGACACTAAAGAGAAAGATTGTAGCTACGAATTCTTAGTGGCACTCCTTTATTTCTGAAAAATCCACTGTAGTTAATATGGCAATGCTTAACCCGTCAAAGAGCAACAGCACACACTGCTGTGACAAATCAAATCATGAGGTGCACTAATTGAATTCGGACCAAAACAAATCTGTATCACCTCGTCTTAGTCTTTTAAATATTAATTGGAAACCGTCTGACCTACAGACACTCAATATATATCTATGTCAACTAGACAACTTGGGATTGTGCTACTTGGGATTATGTTATATCACCTAAACTCATTAATCAACCGAGGCATCTCTAGAGAACAGCAATGGCATTGGCGCTTTTACGATTTATTTTCCAACTGGGTTGAATACATTTATGAGTTTGTGGTATTTGTGCCATGAGAAATGACTGCTGCTAACAGCTCTGACTGATTGAGTTCGTTTGCAGGTGAAATATGTACGTATGTACATATACGCACACTCCCATAAGCACACACCAGCATGAGTTTGCGTGAAGACACTGCACAAATCACAATCACATACGCACTCCCACTATACTCGTACGCCACTATGTCACCATATGGTGGAGAACTTTTGACAAGTTGCATGTCACCGCCGTCTTATCTCTCACTACATTTACGAAATTGTCAAGTGTTGTTGTTGTTGTTTTTGGCTTCGGAACTGATAAGTAAATAGAAGGTTGGCGACAGCAATATGGCATTCGCAAACCCGCACCGACACATTCGTTAGTTACCTTTGCTAAACTATTTAGATGGAATCATCATTATTGCTTTGTTCAACTGTGTTGTTGTTGTTGTTAATCTAGTGACTTTTCATTGTTGAGCTTTCCTTGTTTTTTTCTTTTTTTTGTACTATTTTTGTTCTTTTGTGGGCGCGCAAGTTTGCAAGGAAGCGTCTTTGGGCTGTCTTATGGAATGACGTTAGCTGGAATTGATTTGAATAATAGAAAGATTGATTACACCGTAAAAGTACCTACATTGACATGCATTTCATTAATTTAAATTATGATACAATCAACCGCAGATGATAATACATATGTTTGGCAACCAACACTATACTGCGCACATGTGATTCGAAGATGACTAGTTGAATGATGTTAATGGTGCTACCTATTTTGCTGTTAATCCCTACAGGTAATCCAATAAGTCACACACGACGTCACAACTAATATCAAGGCTGATGGCAACACATCATCCAATCGGATTTTCTTCAGACTAGAAATCGAATATGCGGAGTGCTACTTTTACTAGACAACTGAGAAGCCTAGTCCTCTCTAGACGAGCAAGCAAGATGAGCTTTAAGTCTTTCATGATATTTCACTTGACATATGTATCTTTAATCATATCCATAACCATAATCCATAACCATATCCATATTCATATCTATAACCATATCCATATCCATATCTACAGACATATCCGTATCGATATCCGTAACCATATCCATACCCATATCCATATCCGCATTCATATCGATAAACATATCCATATCCTTAACTGTATCCATATCCATATCTGTATTCATATCCATAACCATATCCATATCCATAATCCATAACCATAATCCATAACCATATCCATATCCATAATCCATAACCATAATCCATAACCATATCCATATTCATATCTATAACTATATCCATATCCCTATCCATATCCATATCCATATCTATAATCCATAACCATATCCATATCTACAGCCATATCCGTATCCACAACCATATCCATATCCATAACCATATTCGTAAGATATTCATATCCATATCTATAGCCATATCCGTATCTATAGCCATATCAGTGCTGTCGAAAGTAACAGTCCTTTACCGGATATGAACTCGGCACGCGGTACATGCCGGACTGTCGCGTGAGCTATTTGGGATGGCCAGTGCAACCTTCTACCTTATGTCAGGCCTGATTTCGTAAGGAAAAAGAAGGTTTATTATATGAGGTACTAGACATCATTTACCAGAGTTCCCGCTTGTGACTTATAGTGGGTATACACTGAGCCCCGAAGCTACTGGGGCTCTCCACATCAGTATCCCGTCTTCATAAATACCAACGACTCTGCCTATTTTCCTGGCACGTCTCTCAAACAAACTTCCACTCTTAAAAGCTATTTTCCATGTAAATCTAATAAAACCCTCCATACTAAATTTAATAAATCCCGTGCAGCAAAGATAACTCAGTTAGGGAGCACGCACAGTAATGGGTTAAGAGGTCATAAATTTACTTTGCAAAAGCTTTTCTTTATTATTTTAACAGCTGTATCTGTGCTTAAATCACCAAGCAACTAGCAGCCAACATCCACCAGCAGCAAGAGCAATATCCAATTGAGCGTAGTGATTGAAAATTTATCGTTTTTAGGCAGCTCTCCACATGTACGGCCGCGTCATTTTCAACACCCACATGTAATGGGATGGTGCTGTTAAACCGCGAACCAATATTCTCGCCAGCCATTTCAACCACTAACGCGTAGGCGTCAGGAACTGTGTGTGAATGAAAGAATGCCACCAACAAACACATGAACTTAACCACCGAAAACAACAACAATGCAAAAATTTTGTCAAACCAAAAGCAAAAACAAAGGAAGTAAGGTAGTTGAAGTGCGAGTGGAATGGAATGTTATATACTCCGCTGTGAGTGTTAGCATTGAGCATGGATATTAGCGATGGGTATCTAAAATTATAAGGCCTTGAGATCTCTGCTTGAGTTCGTCTGTGTTTGAAAACGTTTTGCCGATCTTCCCTTTATTCAGTTTAGAGACATGCAATTTTGGATATTTTCACAAATTATAAGCATATGTAATGTGGGCGTGGTTATCCATTGATTGATTTAATTTGTGGGTTAAATGGCTCCAAGCATTGAAAATAAAAAAAAAAATAAAAAAATTTGTTTGCCGAAAATCTGGAAATCTGGTCTTTATTAAGCCAGTAGAAGCGAAATCAACAGTTTTTAGAATATTTGTATGTTTGTCTGTATGTTTGTTCGCGCATCACTCAAAAAATGCTGAATTGAATTAAATGACACTTTCAACGTTGCATTACTAAACGTTTAACTTAAAAAATACAATATCACTTGTTCGGATAGCTCCACCAGTATTGAAGATAACGACTGATATGTGGACCAAGTTGACCCAAAATGTGTTTAATACAAAATGGGTATCAAACGAAAGGTCATAATGAGTGCGGCAAAATACAATGTAATAAAGTCCCATATCTCATCTGATATAGCATATAATGATTAAATTCGGATTCGGCCTATTACAAGTTTCGAGCCGCAGCGAAGCGAACCGGGGAAGGGTGGATGGATGAACCTAAGTACCGACTTATATACTTCGGTTAATTAATATCTATTCTCCTTCTCCACACTCTGTTAAAAATAGACAGGTATAAAACAAATTCCATACCTGTAGACGCACACAATTAATATAGTATCTCCCGCAAGCTCAGGTGAGTATAACAAAGGCAAAACGGTGAAACGTAATTTCGCTACTAAAAACGCCACCGAAGCGAAATGTAACAGTGGTTTCGGTTATCCATATTGCCCCTGTTACAATTTAGTGAACAAATGATGTTCTGTGTCGTGGTTTCAAATATTCACAAACACCTGGATACTAGTTGTTGTTGTTACAAGAAGGTGGCACAAAGCGGTGAAGCCTTTCACATTCCACTATCAATCTGCTGTTTACCTACACGTTAAGTTAAACTGTTGGGTCCAAAATATTATTGGAGAGTAAAGAACCACTTAAGAGGTTTTGATGAGGTCATTCACATCACGAAGAAACGGATCTGTATCCGGCAAAGTGCTGTCCACACCTATAACATTAACAGTATGACGAAGTTTTCACTTCAATCTATTTATATAAGCTTTGTTACGCTACATATAAGGCTGTGGTTCGCCTACGTTATTTCTACCAGACCTAATAAATCTGGATTAAAATTTAAAATCAATTATAATTAACTGCTCTATTAATTAAATTTATTAATTATAATAATTGATAAAATTTGTTATTAATCCTCGTTAATCGCAATTAGTTAAAAAAATTGTATTTTGATTAATTTGGTTAATTCTAGTATAAAATTTGAAAACGAAATAAATTCTC
This sequence comes from Sphenella marginata, assembly GCA_951509765.1. Classification (NCBI taxonomy): domain Eukaryota; kingdom Metazoa; phylum Arthropoda; class Insecta; order Diptera; family Tephritidae; genus Sphenella; species Sphenella marginata. The sequence continues at coordinate 19,775,642 of OX608080.1, read as the reverse complement.
ATTAATCCTCATAAATCGAGCACAAAGTTTAATCCTTATTGATTAATTATTCTATTTTCGAAAATGTTCGAATTTCACAATTAATCAATTATTACAAAAACAACAAAAAATTGCATTTGATTATCAATGATTAAGATTAATAATCATTATTTAACAGGTCTGAATTTTACTACCAAATACCCAGCCATCCTAAAACTTTTCTCTTCCTCACTGTATGAGCTTATAAATTATAAATACTGATAACCTTAGCTCATGTATGACTTGTATATGTATATGTAAATATGAATTTTTCCATGCGCAGTTTGACGTTTATTTATTTTAGCACCAACTTCGTTTGACTTGTTCAGCGTCATGACGTGCGTCGCTTGTTTATGCCAAAAACTTTACAACATTTTGTGGCAGCCAAAAGCAGTTAAAAAGCTTGTTGCTTCAATTTTATTGTCAATGTAATATTTGCATACATACGTAAATATGTACATATGTACTTATATGATTCTTTATACAACCTCAATTTTGTGAATTTTTAACGTGCGCCATAAAACCAGACACACGCGTTTGTCATCACAAATTTACCCGCTTGATTTAATTTCAAATTCTAACTCAAATAGATTATATATATGTACTCTATAACTTATTTTTAATCTTGTTCAGCAGATTTAGAAAACATATATGTATGGTTGTGAATCATTACATCGCACAACCAGATCTAAACAAGTGCCAAATTGAAATAAAGGTTGTTGAGAAAAAATTTAATGGACTTTAAGAGTTTCGCAAAACCTGCGGAAGTGTTCCAAGAACGCAATAAAAAAAAACAAAGAAGAGAAGAAGAAGCTTTATAACATATCTTGGACAGCAGTCGTAGTAGTGGTCAGCAGTCTCTTCTTAGGGATGTTTTGATTTCTGGTCCTGCTCAGGCGCTCCTGGAAAACTTCTAGTACTTGCCAAGAGCCAGCTCTTCTTCTTGAACGTGGCTTTCAATTTAGTAATCGAACAAAGTTCTAGTAACAATATGGCTAAATTAAATCCATATTCGGGCCTTAATTTCTGTGAAACCCATGATTATAAACAAGAAAGGCAATTCAAATCGAAATAAAGCTTGACCTTCTAATATGCTTACATGCATGCCTCAATCCTATTAAGCTCAATGTTACATTGTGCTTCGTACGGCAAAAGACGGTGTGTTAATACTATACCGTCAAGTCAGTGTCCTGGTCAGTGTCAACGCAATTTATTAACGCAATTTAGTTTAAAGGAAGATGTACTGGGCTGAGGAAGAGGGATTGCACTCTCGGACCCCCTCAGTACTGCTTTCGAATAGAATGCTTCCTACCATTTTTTGAGCGAAAAGCAGGATACATAGGTATCTTTCGCAAGGAGTATCACAGAAAGGAGTAGACTCCCACTATCTTCAATGGATCCTGATTTAGTGTAATAGATCAGCTATTTCACTCACTTGCAGTCTTCTTTCATTCAAAGACTTTTTATCGAAAACTCTGGACCAGAGTTCAATTATTGTTGTTGTTGTATAGGAACCCGGTACGCGCCGGTACTCCCAGTGGTACCCAAAGAAGAAAGTCGTCTTTATCCCCAAATCTCTACCACGATGGGGAAGCTAACTAGCTTAACTAACAAAATGGATTTTATCAAGCCTTTCTCTGTTTCAGTTGCTGACTTATCAAACAACCCTTGTACGTTCAAATTATTTCAAATATTAATTTTCCAAATCCGAAGTACACTCCCTTGACCAAATCTTTTATCTACGTTTTCTATCATTTATTGCGCTCCTGGCGCCATTGCGTTACAATTGCCACACATTAAGTTATCATCATCAGCAGCGCCAACATTATGCGCAGCGTTACACAGCTTTTTACTACAACATTGTATTCCTTTATGGGCAATTATGTTCTCGCTTGCCTCTGTGTGCTGGAATTTGGTCGCTGCTGTGGTACACAATTAGCACCACCAGAAATGGTTAGCTAAAGCTTCCGATCTATTTATTTGCATATGCACTACCAAAGACACATACATATATACTTACATACGCAAAATATGCATGTTTATATGTGTGCGTGTGAGTGTGTGTGTGTGTTTGTATAGCGCTCATAAGCATGACTCTTTCATTAATGAATGTACGCTCATACGAAAGTGTGTTTGTATGTATGTATTTACAAGTGCAACTTTTTGCCTCACTTAAGCAACTTACTCTAATATCAGAACATACTAGCAACTCTAGCATCTCTAGCTTTATTACTGTTGGCCAACAATTTTAGCCTTCTCCTTTACCATCGAAAACTTCGCTCGGCCCTTCAATTTGGCAGCTTTGTACTTTTGTATATGTAATTAAGTGCGTACATGAACGATATTATTGGCTTGCAGACGTACACACACACACACACACATACATTCAAAGTTAACCACTGCTGTTGCCGAGCTTTAGGTTACGCATCTGCATGCCAAACTAAATGCCAATGCTACCAAAGTCGATGTCTGCACTTTCGAAAGTATTCCTTTGTATGGCGAAGTTTATTTTTGTGTTCATTACGGAATTTTGGCAAATGCAGAGGTGCAAAGGATTAACTTTTTGGTATATTAGACATTTAAATTGAGAGTGTTTAACTTTAAAAACAGTGGTGGGCAAATTAGCAGAGCTTTATTAAGATTTTATTATTAGTCTCGGATTAATTGGTTTGCAGACAAAACGGTTTTGTTCATTGTGGAAAACAGCATGCTAGTTATCCCTGCTATAGGACAGACTGGATCGTTAATCCGTCGAAACACTTTTCTGGTTTTAGCGCGTAATAATTTGTTCGTCGGAAGAGCACTCATAGGATAGAGAGCTTTTTGTTGAATACTCTAGTAACTCGCGATGAAATATTCTACGAAAGGCTTCAAGGCACATATCAGCAAACCTTTATTCATTCTTCAAGTTACATTGTTTGTTGTAAAAAACCATACTGAACAACGCTTTTGGCAGCTACAATGACAGCGAAACATATTCACCACTAACTACCAAAGCGCAATTTGCCCACCACTGCTTAAATGGCATCAAGTTTTTAAACGTTTTGGATGATATCCTTTTCTCAAGTGTTTAAGGGAGATGCAATTACTATTAATTCAGAACTGTTTTTAAATTATCCTCTAATAGAATAAAAGTTTATCATAAGATTCATTCAATGGGGCGTAGGGTTTCTAGATGTATATCAACTACAGCAACAAATTTCGAAGATACAATTAAGACGGATTCAAAATGGTTAAATGAATTTAAACAAAAACAAATAACAGCAGAGAAAATGTTTTTTTTAAGCACAAATATTAAAAAAAAAAATACCTCAAAATCATAGGACAAATATTTTGACAATTCTCCTAAATGGATATACTTTGTTTTTTTTTTTTTTTGTTGTAATAACTTTACTTCGTATAGAAGATAAACCTGAATGAACTTATTTCACTCTTCTTTTTAAAAGCGAAAACATGCAGCAAATAAAAATAAATTTACCAAAGATAAAAATATTGCCGCTCACGGTGTGATATAAAAATTAGAATAAGTAAAAAGGCGTAAAGTGCAACCACTTCAGTGAACAACAAAAAATTGAATAAGGGAATATAAAATAATTGCAGAAAAAATGCAAAAGTGCGGTAAAATGCAAATCGCTAAACAGCGCGTTGCATTCCCACCAGCACAGCATTGTCCACAAGCCACTTGTTTGTCACTACAAATACCTATTTACATCAAAGATCTATGCGACTTAAATTAGTTCAGACAATAAAATGAGGAATGACAAATTTTGTACTACGTAGAAAAAAACCAAAGCAAGAATGCATAAATAAATTCTAAAGTACTTGTAAATAGCAAATAAGAAGTCATAATAAAATAAAAATAGAGTAAAAGTTATGAGAAAAATGCTTAGTTCAGCGAAGAAGGACTAAATGGAATTGACAAAGTGCCATGGACCGAAAAATGAAAAATAAGCTTTAGTTGGTGCTAACCTTGTAACGAGTTGGTACCTTAACTGCAGCGCTCATTATATACCACTCATGAAATCACATTTAGATTGAGATTTGTTTGACGCGTTTTTATTTTATTTTATTTTATTTAATTTTATTTGATTTTATTTAATTTAATTTAATTTAATTTAATTTAATTTAATTTAATTTAATTTAATTTAATTTAATTTAATTTAATTTAATTTAATTTAATTTAATTTAATTTAATTTTATTTTATTTTATTTTATTTTATTTTATTTTATTTTATTTTATTTTATTTTATTTTATTTTATTTTATTTTATTTTATTTTACTTTATTTTATTTTATTTTATTTTATTTTATTTTATTTTATTTTATTTTATTTTATTTTATTTTATTTTATTTTATTTTATTTTACTTTATTTTATTTCATTTTATTTTATTTTATTTTATTTTATTTTATTTTATTTTATTTTATTTTATTTTATTTTATTTTATTTTATTTTAGTTTATTTTATTTTATTTTATTTTATTTTATTTTATTTTATTTTATTTTATTTTATTGTATTTTATTTTATTTTATTTTATTTTATTTTTTTTTATTTAATTTTATTTTATTTTATGTTATTTTATTTTATTTTATTTTATTTTATTTTATTTTATTTTATTTTATTTTATTTTATTTTATTTTATTTTATTTTATTTTATTTTATTTTATTTTATTGTATTTTATTTTATTTTATTTTATTTTATTTTATTTTATTTTATTTTATTTTATTTTATTTTATTTTATTTTATTTGATTTGATTTAATTTTATTTTATTTTATTTTATTTTATTTTATTTTATTTTATTTTATTTTATTTTATTTTATTTTATTTTATTTTATTTTATTTTATTTTATTTTATTTTATTTTATTTTATTTTATTTTATTTGATTTGATTTAATTTTATTTTGTTTAATTTTATTTTATTTTATTTTATTTTATTTCATTTTATTTTATTTTATTTTATTTTATTTTATTTTATTTTATTTTATTTTATTTTATTTTATTTTATTTTATTTTATTTTATTTTATTTTATTTTATTTTATTTTATTTTATTTTATTTTATTTTATTTTATTTTATTTTATTTTATTTTATTTTATTTTTTTTTTTTTTTTTATTTTATTTTATTTTATTTTATTTTATTTTATTTTATTTTATTTTATTTTATTTTATTTTATTTTATTTTATTTTATTTTATTTTATTTTATTTTATTTTATTTTATTTTATTTTATTTTATTTTATTTTATTTTATTTTATTTTATTTTATTTTATTTTATTTTATTTTATTTTATTTTATTTTATTTTATTTTATTTTATTTTATTTTATTTTATTTTATTTTATTTTATTTTATTTTATTTTATTTTATTTGATTTTATTTGATTTGATTTAATTTGATTTGATTTTATTTTATTTTATTTTATTTTATTTTTATACCTTTCATGAACATGAAATGGTATTATAACTTTGGTCCGATGTTTGTAAGTATGAGAAGAAGAAGAGATAGACCCACCATTAAGTATACCGAAATGATCAGGATGATAAGCTGAGTTGATTTAGCCATGTCCGTCTGTCCGTCCGTCCGTCTGTCCGTCTGTCCGTCTGTCCGTCTGTCCGTCTGTCTGTTTGAACGCAAACTAGTCCCTCAATTTTAGACCTATCTCGATGAAATTTGGTATAGGGCCGCCATTTTGCATGGGATTAATCATTTGTCGGAACCAGCCTGATCGGACCGATACAAAGCATAGCTCCCATACAATCGATTGTTCCGATAAACGAGTTTTGGTCTATAAATCTTGCAATTAAAAAGCTAGGACCGCAAAATTTTGCACTTTTCGTACATATTGTATAAGTAACCTGTGTAGTGAAAATGACTCAAATCAGACCAACCAAACATATAGCTCCCATATAATCGATAGTTTCGATAAATGGGTTTTGGGCTATAGATTTTGAAGTTAAGAAGCTAGGAACGTAAAATTTTGCAGGTTTGGTACTTATTACATATGTGATGTGTGCAGTGAAAATCATACAGATCGGACTAACATAACATATAGCTCCCATATAATCGATTGCTCCGATAACTCTGGTTTGGGCCATGTATTTTCAAATTAACAGTTTTGAAGAGTTTGTACCAATTGTAAGTAAGGATCGGGCACTTGAAAAAGTTATGCGTATTCATGAAAGGTATGAAGCCTTCGGCACAGCCGAAGACAGCCCTTTCCTTACTTGTTTTTTTTTTAATTTTATTTTATTTGATTTAGATATCCAAAGCTTGCGGTGTACCGTAAATCAAAATTTTATCCGATAAAGGGTATAAGCTATATATATACCGTAGCAAGTTGCAAACGCTCTTAAGCAAAATATTTTCCAACTTCAAGTGGTGAGAGTGTGTTTGTACATAGCGTATTGTAGTTCTTTCATAATTATGCTACACTCCATTGTAAATAGCAAATATTTACACGAGCAAAGTTCCTTTGTTGTTGGCTACATCGTTTGGTCACTGGCAAACCATTTCCTTTTCACGTTTCACATTTAAGCCCTAAAGCTCTTTCAACTTCTTCGTAACCATTTTTTACTGTTTATTTATTACATCTGTACAAACAAACACACATAAATATACTCGTACATACATATATAACTAACCATTTTTCTTCTTCTTTTTCTAGCATTTCTTCTGCACCGAAAAGCGTCAATGTGTTATTGCACTTTTTCTTCAATAAGCCAACAGCAAATGCCAGAAGAGCTCTCATCGGTTGGTAGTTGAGTTTACTGTTCGATGCTTGAAGTTCGCTGTAGACGACGTCTTTTGAACTTTCAAGATTAATGCAATTCGAATTGCATGACCACTCGCACCCTTTCGAAAGCGCCACCGCCCATTGCAACCGCCCTTAGCTGGAATAATTTTTTTTTAAATTTTTTCTTTTCCCCTTTTTTGGCTTAGTAGCGTTGTGCATTTAACTTGCGCTTTCGCTGCAATTCGCTTTGAAGGATTTCTTCATTTTTTTCCTTCTTTGTTTCCTTTTGTTATTTATTTATTTTACGTATTTTAATGCTTGTTGAAAACTTAAGTCACGAAGTTAATCAAAAGGAAAAGCAAAATGTTCATTGGAAAATTTAGAAAACAAAAATTTCTACTACAAGTTTATGTAATACAAACATACACACGTATATTAAAATATGTTTTACAAACTAATTTTTTACTTTTCCTTCTACGTTCATACATAATTCGTATTTCCTGCTTGTATTACAATCGCTGCTCTGCTTGTTGTTGCCTGTGAATTCTTGAACAAAAGTTTCCCTGACTTTTGACTTCACAAAGAAATTTGCTTTCAAAAGCAACTTGCAGGGAAAGTACTAAGAATAATACAACACAAATCGCTTGTTATGGAGTATTAGACTGGATCAAAAAAAAATTTTAATTATTTTTTTTTTTTGGAAAATTATTTATACTAATATTTGGTTGCTTGAACTTTTTTGGACTTATTAAATTTTTTCTTAAAAAAACGTTGAATTAAAGCACGTAAGGTTCATATAATTTTTAAAAAAATTTTCTTTTAAATAAATACTTTACAAAAATTCAATAAAGAAACAAGATTAATTTGGAATCCTTAAGGGAATTGAATGCTGAACCCAAGTATCAGAACTTAACAAGGGGTTGGCGTTAGAACTTGACGCCGAAAAAATTAGCCAGTGCTTTAGTTATAAGAAATTAAGATTAATCTCGTCAAAAACATAGGAAAGACGTTACGAGAGTTGGCACTTTTTTTTAATACAAAAACTGGATCAATGAATGGAAAAGTAGTACCTATTCATGCTAAAAGATGATAACAACATAATTTTCAAAACACGAAAAAGAAAAGTTTTTCCAGCCATTCTGTTATCTATTCGTTTATATTAGACTGCATCTAAAAAAACCGAGTAGGATAAATAATGCTTGCCGCAGAGCCGTACTACAGCGACTACTATGAAAGTAGCCATACATATCTCCAGTTTTTTGTAGGTACCAGGGTGATCCAGCTTTGCTCTGCCTTTCTTGAGGTTGCTATATCATTTTGTTTGCAGCAGATACTCATCAATAGGCCATTTTTATGTACAGTTAAATTTTTGTTTTAATTCGTGGCGAAGTGCTTTATATACATATACCGGTTAGAAAATCTCTTTAATAGATTCAGAATATGCAAGTCTAATACTACTTCTTTTATTGAAGGACAATCCCAGCTAGTTTTACGAAACGATCCAATACACTTAATGCTGACTACCTTTCTTTATTTATTATTTCCTCAGTTGAAACTCTAAAAATGCTATATGACGCAATATGCTTAGAGAAGCTGTTTTATTTATTTAATCAAAAACACAAAAGGAAAATAAATTGGGTGCACCACGTGCGACGCATAACAAAATAGTGGAAAGATTAATTTTGATTGATTTGATTTTATTGTAATAATTGTATTATTTTAAGCGTAACGAGTACGAGCATGGTTTGATTATTTACCTTGATTAGCTAACTAAAATTTCTAAATGATGTCATTATGTAATAATCACCGTTAGTTAACCTGCTGTTAAACACAAAAACAATATTACTTTGCAACTAGAACTTACTCGCGCATTGCAAACTAGTTCGAAAGCAACAAATAACTCAAATTTGAAAAAAATACCAGGTATAGTGCTTAAGTCGATTTTCAAACTAAAATTTTAGTAGATACAAAACTATATTTTCGAATTTCTGGTTGGAAGTATTTATGTACATACATATCTATTCATAGTTACTGAGGCGTGACATGTTTCAATTATTTAAATAATGATAATTTATATATTTTACTCCTATTTCTCATATATGTATTTCTCTTCATTGAAAGCAAAATGTTTTAAGCCTATATATTTAAAATATTTGTTCAACCAATGCCACATACATACATATAAGCGTTATCGCTCAGGTTTGATTAATATTATCTACCTTACAATTTTTTCGCTGACTTTTGCAATTATTTTTTTTTTTTTTTTTTGTTCTTGTTTGTCCAAATCTAGTTTTGGTTTTAAAATTTTTTTTATCCGTAACCATTATACTTAATTCAATTTAACACGAATATGCCTTTATTTATTAAAACGCATTTGTATATTTCAAATCAAATTATATCCATACAAATTGCTGGATACATACATACTTACATGTAAAAACGATAAAAACTACAAATCCTTCAATATATATGTAAAGTGTAACGGCATGTCATAGTTTCAGGATTTCATTAGAGAGAAGCCATAAGATAATGTCGCATAATGGACATTTGCATTTGCAATCAATTAAATAAAGCAGCAATTTTACCGCTACAATACGAAACTTCATAAATCATCGAAATACCAAATACATTGGATCAAATACTAAATTTATCGTTGTATGTATGTAACGGTTTATCGTGGCCATGTTGCAAAATGTTAACCGCAAAAACCAACAGCATTGCCTCGCTGAATTTCATTATGCTTTTAGGCGCACAAAACCAACAACATCAAAGCTTAGGGAGTTCATGTAGTCCATAATGGATAGATGCGTGTTCAGAAAACTAGATATGTCCATACATATATTAACCGCCCAATTCTGTGTTCTTGATAAATTTATCAATCTTGATAAATAATAAAGAAAAAATTATTTTTATCAAGTGTTTTTGAATTTTGCGTCTAAGCCAAATTTTATTTTATTCAAATTAATTTTTAATAATTTTTTTTTGACGCAGAATTCAAAACATTTGATGCAAATATTTTTAACCTGAATATTTATCAAGATTGACAAATTTGTCAAGAGCACAGAATCGCCTTGTAAGTGTATAAAGGTATTTTTACATTTGAGTGACAGGAGACCCTTTTCTAAATTTTTTTTTTTTTTGTTCGGATTATAAATTTTCATTCAGAAGTATTGAAAACTTAGTTTTTAAACTTTTATAAATAGAAATTTTGTAATATGCACTGATTCAACTAGCACGAATCACGAGGCATACTCCTGTTTATTTTGAAACCCCGATATATTCTAAAAGTAATTAAGTAAGCGGGGATATAATATTAACTTCACAGTAAAAATAATCGTTAAAATATCTTTAACCGCAATAGTAGCCACTTCTGAAATCGCGATGTCAACAACAAACGTGACAGTAGCTGCTATGAGGGCAGCCGTAATTCAATAAGTACCTACTGCAACTGCAAAGAGAAGAAAAAAAAAAAAAAAGAAATTAAAAATAGTTAAGTGGATGGCTATGGTTATTGATAAAGTTGGGATAAGGTTGTGGTTATGGTAATGGTTACGGGTACGGCTACGGTTATGGTTACGGTGAAGTATTTTATTACGGTTAGGGTTATGAGTATGGTTAAAGGTATGGTTATAAATTCGTACCGGATATAGTAAATCGACTGCTGAGTGTAGATCACCCTATTCCAAAGTATTTTTAGAAAACGTTCTATCTCTGAACACCCCATTTCAGAATTGAAGAAGAATTGTTTGAAGAACGCCCTATCTTAAATTTTTTTTCAATAAGGTCCTATTTCAAAATGCGATTCAAAAGCGTCCTATCTCAGCTGGAAATGTATAAAATTTTGGTTCAAATAGGGCATTTTTGAACCTCATTTTGAGATAGGATGTTCTACAAACGTATTTTAAAATTGGGTGTTATGAAAAAAAATGTGAGATATGGCGTTTTTTAAAAATATTTTGAAATAGCAGTCGATATATACTTACGGTTATGCTTATCGGTATGACTATGGTTACGGTAAAAGTTATGGTTACGGATGTATTTATGTTTACGGTTATGGCTACAGATGTGATACTGGCTAACGTTATGGTTATGGTTAACGTTATGGCTATGGTTAGGGTTATTGTTACAGATTTGATAATGGCTAACGTTATGGTTATGGTTAGCGTTATAGTTATGGTTACGATTACGGTTACGGATACGGTTATGGCAAATGCAAGAAAAAAATAAGGTGCGTTAGCCAATGCTCGATCACTACAGTACTGGCAAAGTAAAAACTGTACTAGATTGGACTATTATTCACCAACCTAGCTGCATTCAGAACCTGGCCAGTAATCCATTATTTGCTCTCGATTGGAAACTATGCTCAAACTAACAAAATCTGCTCTGTTATAACAAGCCTTTTTTGAAATTCCACATACATTGTTACAATTGAACGAACTAATAATATGTTTGTTTGAGTATGCGTGTACATTATGGTGTCCCACAATATAAGGAAGTCTCACTTTTGTGATGAAAAAATTAGGATGTCGTGGTAAATGGAAAGATCATATAGCTGAATATACTCATAACATTTAACGAAAGAATTGTTTTATTATGTTATTAATTATTAATTTGTATATATTATTCTGTAAACTGTGTTACTTACAGTGCTCATACCCGTTTTTTGGCACACCCTAGTGTACATACATATACATATACATACGTATCTGTGAAATGCAGCGGCTGCCGCTTAGGACATAATTCGAGTCATACATAAATGTTCCTCATTATGAAATGAGTGGATACTAAATATTTAGGTCCAACCAATAAGCAAGCAATAGCGCCAACATGCATCAGTTATGTACATACATACAGTTAAGTACATGCATATTTATATATTTGTACATATGTGATTTTGTGAATTATTAGCAGCATGATGTGAAGGCTTTAGTACTAAAACTATTCAAATGAGTTGGCCGGTGATTGCTGCTACAAACATTTTTACATACATAGTAAATAACAAAAACAAATGCCGAGCAACTGTCTAATTACAATCAATTTTGTGTAATAATTCTGGCAAAATGCTACACATTCCACATTTTAGTGTTTTGGATCGAGGTTCGAAATAACGCAACGCGAAATCATGTTAAGTGGTGAAATAAATTGTAGTAAATAGGCATCGAAGTTGCGTAATTTAATTGGGGTTGCCATGGCAAAACCTCGTTATTATTTTTAAAGTTAACAGCTTAGGCGGAGATGCCAAGTTTTGATTGAGAGTGAAATTTAAAATTTTTTTTGACCAAATCGACACTTTTTTTAAGGCAACGGAAATAAGTAGTTGTTGCAGTGTTTTGCAGAAGAATTTGGGTAATAAAAAATTAAGGAACAGCTAATTGTAACATAATCTGGCAGGGTTCTTGACAATTCAAGATTGTTTTCGACACTTTTTGGAGATAATTTCGGAATTTTTCTGGGATTAAATTCTTGGCTTTTTTAGCACTTTTTCGAAAAATTTAAGGATAGTTTGGAGATTCTTACTGGGCCCTTTTCGGATAATTTTGGAACTTTTTTGTTACCGTCTTCTCACGATTATTTCGGTTTTCGGGTTTGTTTTCCAAAACATTTTGGAACTTTCTTCGCATCATTTGTGGGTCATTTCAGAATCGTTTCGGGATTAGTTTCTGGACTTTTTTTCGGGACGTTTTTTCGGAACTTTTTTCGGATGAGTTTAAACTATTTTTATACTTTTCATGAACTTCAAGCTTATAACTGTGAGTAATATTTGTAGAAGAGATATTCCCATCAGTAGATATATGTAACGTAGGGATCACGATGATGAGCTCCGTTCATTTCATGTTGATTAAAGGTATAAAAACCTCCCTGTCTGAGCATGCATACTACATCTTTCGAAAAAAGTAACAAATCTACTACTTTAATTTTAAATTGCCAACACTGATGTGAACACATTTGCCAAATCCCTAAATTGTTGAGCTTTAACGTAAACAAATGCGCCCAAAACCTACTTGCATAACCTGATTTGGTGTACCCGAATTGATAAAGTATGTATTCATGTTCAAATGGTTTTACACTGGCCACTGGCATGGCGAGAACATGCTTTATGAATTTTTAAAATTCATGAGCTCGATCTGAAATGCAATTAATCATAATTTGACTGTGATACGAGCAACTGTGGAATGGTAATGAGAGTTTTTCAGTAATGGTGGCAGTATTTTAAATTCCATTTGAACGGTTAGCTTAATGTTTCCGTAATAGGCTAACACTAAAAACACATTTATGGTTTATTGTAACAACTAAATAAATATAAATTGTTGAGTTTTTTGATTTAGGATAACTGTTGAACCAAAGGGTATTGAATGAAAGAGGCTGTTTTAATTAGAAAATGTAATGAGATGAAACCATTATACATAGTTATAATTAATTTAATTCAGAGCATTGTGGGATCAATCGGAAAGGGAAGAATTAGATTTTAATAAGTGGGGTGTGGATGTTATGCGGTTGAAGAAGACCTTTGTCCAATTGAATTCACTATTTAATTATGTACAGTTTGGCCAAATGAAGAGTGTCTTGGGAACTGACTGTCAGCTTTCAAAATATTTGAGATTTCTGCCATACGACTGCCTTCGATTTTGGAGGTGTCTTGAAAGCCGGTAGACATTGTTAAGTATCTTGGGGTTATACTTTATAAGAACTGTCTTTTAATTCTTTTCACTTCGATAGAGTCTCTCGTCAGAAGGCATCTCGTCAAAACTGTTACACTAACTTTATCGGAAAAAAGTCTCAAATGAATTCCTGGTCTCGCGAACGTACTGCCTATTCCATATCCAGATCGAAGTTCGACCAGACTGACTAGCCTCTCTCGTAACTTTGAGTGTCTCTGCAGCGACAGTTTTCTTGCTGAATTTAGTTATTTACCAGGCTACTTATTCGCTCAAGGGAGGTTTTGGTTGTGTGACTTAATTCGAAATTTTTTAGGGGAAGCTTTCTATAAAAAGCTGAATAGAATTCTCAAGGTCAAGCTGCTGTATGGTTTTAATTTCACGGAAGTGAAAGTCGCCATTAAGTCCTACTACTTTAATTGGCCTCAATATTTATACGATGTCATCGAGAGTAATCTAGGAATGCTTCAAATCCCTCTCTATTTTTCAGAAAATTGATAAACGGTTATCCTACTAGCTATCGACCCTCTATCCTACTAGCTATCGACCCTCTATTGTGTGTTTTGACTGTCTTAAAGACTAAGTTATGTTCCATGTTCCTTTCGGATTGCCAAAGTGTTTCGGTTCAAGTTTGTTTCTGCAAATTAATTTCGTTTCAGTTACAGTTCCGAAATTGAAAAATGTTCCCATTTCATTTCTGGCTTTGGTTCATATACTCTTCAACTGAATTTCCATTTTTCATTTTTGTTTGGGTTTCTGAATTAGTTTCATTTCCGATTCAGTTTCATTTTCTGTTATTTAATCTAAAAACCTTTCTTTAAAGTTTAGTTTCAGTTTCACTTACCGCCCATATTCTATGTCAGGTTTAAAAAGTGTTTCTGTTAGACTATATCTTTGGCTAATTTTCCAAAAAATAGTTTCGGTTTTGTTGCGATTTCAGACTTGCAACACATTTAGCTTCCACTTTTATTTCAGCTTTTGAAACTATGTACTTCTTATTTCATCGAACCATATCAAATCTAATTTCAGTGCTTTTATTTTGACCGCAGCTGGATTAGTTTTCGTACAGAGTAATAAGATATCGCCTACAGAAGTTTTCTTGACCTCCCAGTTCAACTCAATCAAAAGCATTTAATCCACTTCTACTAAGCAATTCTTGCTCGACGTGTCATAAATACGAAAATAATTCCTCCAAATATTTATGCTAAGTAACATGCAAATACATAATAGTACAATCCGTCTGAAACTCAAACAGAGACTGAAAAGCCAGCAAAGAAAAACGTTTAACACGCCTAACAGCGAAAGCCGAATGATTTCTTTTAACAGAGCTGCAACCTGCAAGCATAACATAGCTCACAATGTATGCGCTCCAAATATTTTAAAATGAAAAGAGTTAGTGGCTATGATAAGAGTATGTTCAATTAACATTTGCAGATTCCGCGCAGGTAAAGAGCGAGTGATTGAGAGAAAACAAGAGCGCCTTCACCTCCAAGTTACAGCGCTGTTAACTCCAGCAGTGAAAGCCTTGGTGTGTGTGTTCCTTACACGTGCTCTTTTCACATTTTATGTGCAGATTTTGTAATACATCACCACATATCACGATTGAGTAGGTCAGTTACTTGCCGCCTTAATTCAATATCGACTACAATTAAATGACAGTCAACAGCAGAAGTCAAGTCAACCCAAGAAGTAGGTATTTAGGCGCTGTTAAACACACATACACACATACATACATACATACTTATGTACATGTATATATTCATATGTATTTATTCCTTTTCATATCAAATTCATTTGAATTGCTTTTATGTAGGCGATTCATTAAAGTGTGCGTTAGTCTTTAACCACAGTAGCGTGGTGCTTGGAATTTCTTAGAAGATCTGTAGTTCATGGTTGCTCTTAAAATGAAATTAAATCTTCTGAGTTTGTTGCAATATAAAATACATTGGCCATGGCCCTTAGGTGGATTATCCGTAGCGTGGAATAAATTTTATACTTTTTGTATGTTTTATTTATTTATGTGTTTGTAACTATTGCTGGTTTGGTTTATGTGCACGTCCACCTCACAACTTTATGGCTTTATTTGTTGGTGCTTAAAGGCGTATGTACATATATATGAGTTCACGCGTGTGGTGTTAGCGGTTTTCAACGAACGCAATTAAAGTACTTTATGTTACAACATTAAAGTAACGCTTCGCTTAACAATGTTGACGAGAGCGTGTATGTATGTTTACATAGGGTTGTGTGTGTGTGTATGTATGTATGTATGTGTGTTAGTACAAATTGCAGTTTATCAACATGCGCGCATTAAATACAAAACTCATTTTGGTTGGGTTTTATTGATTAATACATATATACAGTAGTGTACAATATAATAGTAGTAAAATTAAAGTGGATATCGTTTTAATTTTTAATTAAAAGGGAGAATATAAAGAAATTTCAAAGCTAACACAAAGTATAGAAAATTTTGATAATTGAAAAGAGGCTATAAAACCTGCAAAACTTTTTCGACAGAGTTTCAAAAAAAATATTTTGAGTACGCAGTTCAATTTAAGTATAACTACTGTAAGTTGGAAATTGTTAAATAAAATTTTATAAATTTTTTAGAATTTGTTCCGTCGGTGGTATTGAGTGATTTCTTCTATAAAACGCATAAACAAAAAATTAAAATTTAAAAAATGAATATCAAAATCTGCAATTTCTTGACAAAATTTTTTTAAAAAAATTTGAGTACGCAGTTTTTTATGAATTCTTAGAATTTTTTTCGTCTTTGGTATTTAGTAGATTCTTCCGTAAAAATGATAAAAAAAATTTATTTTGAATAAAAAAAAATTTTGAACACATACATATTTTATTAAAATTCTAGCACTTCAGGACAATCTTTGAACGAGTTCCTACTTGCACATAATTGCATTCAAATTAGTTGCTTTACACAATTTTGCATTCAAAAATTTAAATGAAATTTTGCCAAAAAATTTGCAGACTTTGATGGTCATCTTTTCCAAACTTGGTGAAAAGTTTCAAATTTGCTTTTATGTGTACCAATTTGAAAAGCGAATTTTTGGCAACACAGCTTCTTCTTATTTCGTAAACCAATATCTAGTTCCACATCACTACTGTTATATTGAACACAACTGTACATATGTACATAAGTCTAACGTTAACCTCATTTGAATGCTATAAATTTTATTGTTTAAAATTGTCTTCTTGCCGCTAGACTTCATATAACGATTTTACAAATTCACAAACCTAATGTGCTAACAAATATAAGAGTATCGAAGGATAGCCCATTAAGAGATTATCTTGAGAAAGACTTTAAAAGTCTAAGACATCGTAAGATAAGTTAAGAATTGATGTAAATGTTCTCAAGAGTAGGCACGCTATTTAAAATATCGGGTTTTTTTTTTTAATTTTTTGAAGCTGTCGGAAATCATTTCGCTCATATCTGCTTCTAAAGTCCATCAATGAACTGGAGTATTCGCTTGAGATTTGAGCTTGGTATGCTTCTTTCCCCCCGTATGTAGCCTAATAAAAATTAGATCTCAATTACTATCAACTGGTCTTGAGTTTGTCACACTTACAAAGTTTTTATTTCATTTTAATTATTTGCTGTTATTTTCCTTCATCTTTCTCTCACTTCATTACTTTGATGTTGCTTTCGAGTGGAATATTTTTGTTTTCTCTTCTTTCAGATTTCTTTCTGTGTCATTCTCTTTTGCATCTTTCTTCTTATATATTTTGCTTTTTTTTTATGTTTTCTGCTCCTTTGCCTTCCTCTTTTTTAATTTCTATAGCATTTAATAATACGGTTTCTTTTTTTTCCTTATTTCATTTCGTTCAATTGTAATAGGCCAATTGGGGTTATGTCAAGTACTTCTTTTGTTTTTGATAACTTTTTTTTGTATCGACAATTTCACATATTTGCATTTTTTATACTGAAAGATTCATTTTTACAGAAAAATTAATTTTCGAACTCTCAGAGAGAGCCGTTCCCATCGGTCGCCGTATGTCAGCGATCGCGTTGTGGTTTAAGTTCAACCAGCAAAGCTTTTTTTTATTATATGCTTTTTCTTTCCTTCGCTTTACCTTAATATTCTTTCTTTGCTGCCTTTAATCCCTTTGCTCGACTTTTCTTGTCTTTATATTCTTACCTTCCTTCTAACACCATTGAATGATCTAGGTTCAATCAGCCTAGCTCGAGATAAAGCAAGCAAAGAAGATGAGCAAAACATTGTTGATAGTCAGACAGCAACTAGTGAATGAGTGAGTTTAATAATGACATACAATCATGATTGGTTATAATATATTACATAATATATTATATGTATCAGTAAATGTTTCTAACTACAAAAAATTTGACTTCCATGACTACAGCCCAATTCACTCTCAAAAACCTTGGTTTACCTTAAATCACACTAATTGACTTTATTTACTTTCTACAGTCAAAACAAACCCAAAAAAACCAATTAAGTAATTCTTCATTGAAGTTCATCGTCGTCATCATCCTCATCACAATCAACATATTGTTATTTATCCTTTTAGCGCGTCCATCATACGTAAATGCCTGTATCAACACGCAACATTTTTTAGTCATTTTCGCGAACAAATTGAAACTAAAAGAACATACACAATGTAAACTGAAAAGAAACAAAAAATACGTGGCAAAAACAAAAACAACACTTTAAACGAAAACGAAAGCAACAACAAAAATAACACAAAGAGACATGCTTTAACTACCAACCAGTAGTAACCAGCAGTAACAAACATTAATCGACTGAAGAGTGGTGTTGCACTGGTGGTTGGTCAAGGACACGACATAAAGACCATTGACATGCAAACATATATATTTGTAGAGGTATTTGAAAAGCCAACAAAAAAATTTTGTCGCATAATATGGACAATGGAGTATAGAGCCTGCCTCTTTTGCGGGAATTTTGATCGTACCAAAACTTTGGATCTTCATGTTAAATGTTTTTTATGCAACCGTGCGTAGAGAGAATTTGGGTAAAGTACTAGTTTGTCTCTAGAAAATTTCAAGTGCTCCATATTTTAATATTTTTGATCAGCTTTGGCAAAGTCTAAATGCTTACAGGAAGATTTAATATCTGTGACTGTTATGACCTATTCATCCATGTGCTTTGTTGCTTTCCAAAGCCTTCTTCCTTGTAGGGAAATCCCCTTGTGGGAAATTTTTTCGAACTTAAACGCTTTGTTTTGATACGACACTTTACAGTAAAGCGCATAAGACAACATTCAGTGTCAGCTTTCTTGGGCTTTCTCGGGCCTAAGTATGTGGCTTTCACATTCATGACCTTCCTGACAGAGACTAAGTACGTTTTAAGGGTGTCTAATGTCACAATGGTTCCACGTGTAGAGCTTTCTAAACCAACTTTTAGCCCTTCATACATTTTTATGAGAAAAATAAGGTCATTTTTTTCTCTCTCTTCAAGCATTTGTGAGTATTATAGGGGGGGGGGGAAATTTTTTGGTGTCCATATATACAACCATTGATGCATTGCCTCAGGATGCATAGCAAAATGCTGGTACACAAGCGCGCTTAAATACATACATACATATGTACATGCAGAGCATTTATTGGACTAAGTTACATTTGCAACGTAAATAAAAACGCTCTCTCGCTGGTTGTACTAGTCGTATACGCAACATCGGACATACCACCAGCAAGCGCACTTTGCACGCCATAACCACGTAGGAACGCAAGCAGGTAGCTAAAGCCAATGCTGCTATGGGTCCAAAGCAGTGGTCGGCATAAAGAGATTTCTGAATAAGAGTATTCGCTGGTCTGCTAGTCAAAAGAGGAGGTGATATTGCGGTGAAAAAGCAATGAAAAGAACGCTTATACATGATTAGTATACCCAACAGTGCTAAGCAATTTAGTTCCCGATCATTCTCAAAATTACTTCCTTTGATCCACCGTTCAATACCAATTTTTTTCTTGAAGCGCATTTTACATTCATGAATATAGATGGACAGGAAAAACAATGCATTAACCATGCTGTAAATTTTATGCACTGAAATTTTGGTGAGTTGTTAAACTACCTACCTCGAAGCTTTTTTATTTGTGTTTTTGGTATGTATTTTGAGAAAGAGGGAAGAGAAATTACCGATTTCATAGGCAAACAACTTCGGCGATCTGGTTCTCCTCTGATGTGTCTTACTCCAAAAAGCTTCATTCCACTGAGCTTTTAAGCATTAAAATTTTGCTCAGAGAGCAAGAAACACTTTATTAAATTTTTATTGTTAGATTCTGACTATTGCCAAGCATTTGGCTCCTTAGGATATAGCAGTGCTTCTGTTTTAAATAAGAACTTTCCATCCCATTATTGCCTTTGATTCAGGAGACTTTGTATAAGTTCAACACTGCAGAGGTGATGAAAAAATTAGACTCCGGAATACATCCAGTTTTGTAGAATGAATACGGAGCATTGGGTAATCGGGAACAGCAATTAGATTTAAGGAAACCCCCACAGTCCAGCTCAGAATGTAGACACCTAAGCATTTTACAAATCTTGACAGCCCTTACTTAGATTGAGTTGAGTTTCAAAAGCAGCCCATTTCAGAGAAAAAGCATTGGTCCATTTAAAAGTCGAATTTTTGTACGTGCACTTGGAAGAATAGACGAATCAGATTTCTAAGTCTACATAAACCTTGGAACATGGCTATAATTCTACTACATAAATAATGAAACACTCAGCTCACTCTATAAGACGAGGATTAATCGTTGGCCACTCTATTTAGAGAAAAGCCTCATGATTTTCTTGCAGGATGGTTACTCTCATGCGTTCAATTAGCGATGGTATAACCAACACTTAAGCATTGTTTATACTTTCATGTGAGCCATTGAGCTTAAGCTATATACGTGCATAAATGGTATGAGCTTAGAAAACAGATACAAACGGTTATATATATAAACATATAAACAAAGATAAATGTATGCCAATGCCAGTACATATGTATGAAAATAAACACACATTAAGATACACGTTTGCAGATACATATAGTTACTTTGGGCTGAGCTTCTGAAACAAAAAAAAAAAAAAAAAAAAAAAAACGCTCAAGTTCAAATGTATCATGGCACGCGTTTTCGATTGCATTTCGGCACAAGTTTCACTTTGGCCAAAGTTTACACATTTTCTTTGTATGTACATAAGCCATGTATGAGCACACATATGTACGTACATACATACATACATATATGTACGTACATACATATATATTAAGTGCTTGATACAAATCTCGTTGTTAGAGCATGCCATGAAGCCGTTTTTATTGTCGTGATTGCGTGTGATTTACAGTGGCTCTCTTACCATAAAGAAATCTGAGAAAATTGATCTTTTAGCGTGCGTATTATGTTGTTTGACTTTATTGTGTTATGATTATGGAAATTGTAGGAGAAGAAAAAAAAAACAAAAATAATTTTTTGTAAGGCGCCATAATAATTTTAAAGGGGAATGTGGTATGTAAATTTTTTAAAAATGTGCCGCTTCTAAGGCAATCTTTCCATAAACAATTGAAGCACATTAAAACAATTTCATTACTTCAAAAATTTAAACGACAACTTTGAGCCAAGTTATAGTACACAACCGCGAATCTATGAACAGGCTTCTCACTACTTTTTCACTTTAGCCCTTTTAAGTTACACAAAAGTGTTTATAGACAGCGCTTTTGATCAGCTTATGTGGTACAATTGTTCCCTAAGTGCATTGACACGCATGTTCTCAATATCTTCTCTGAATTAGTTTATCACTTTAACCACTAAAAATGGTAACAAAAACTTTCATTCAGCGTGCTTTCACTTAAATCCAATGCCATTATAAATGGCTTACATACATATCCCATAACATGCTCTACCACTTTGATGGTCTTTTCACAGCTCTAATTTCTGTGATATTTGGTGTACCCCGACTACAATTATCAACTTTAATACATGAATAATTCAAAACTCTGTCCTACCATTCATGCTCATACATAACGAGTGTGCATAGATACCCTGTAGGGCAAATAGTTAGTGAGTGTTGAGCTTTTAGTACATGCGGTAACCCTACCAGTTTCCCTGACGGATTTGGAGCCTATATGAGTTCTTTATAAATATTCTTTGAATGCTATATACCGGCAAATTCAAAATATGCTGATGCAATATGGACTGGAAATGGTCCAACCCTGCATAATATTTTCAAAGGTTTCGAGGTAATTATAAATTTAAATAACTCTTCCATACACAAATAAAAAATTAATCAAATTTCATATCAAATTATTTCATTTAATTTCATTTCGAATCGAAAGCTTAGAATTTGTACAGAGGTGGTCAGCTTTGAAATATTTCCTACTTGGCGACTCTAGCTATAAACCATACATCTCATTCCCAATTTTTTGATTTCCCTACTGGGTATACACACACATATGTGCAACAATATTCACTCCATGCAAAACCAATTTGCATATGGGCATTTCCATAGTGACGCACGTGACAGTCGCATGTTTCAACAAGAGCAAAATACGGGAAAAATAAACTTTTTCTTTTGCTTCTTTAGACCAATGTTTAGAACATAATTAGCTGCATATTTAACTAAAAAAAGAAAAAAATCGTACCACATTTTCGATAAATATAAGTAAAAAAAGAAGGTGACGTTATGTGACAAAAATAGAAGTTGATGTTTTTCTTTCCGACAAAATCGCAAAATTCTGCGAATTGTTTTTGGATATTTCTACAAAACTTGCTTTAATATAATTAGGATCAATTAAGGTTAATTTTCGAGTTTGTTGAAATAATAATAATTGCCTTGATTTCACAATACAACCCAAAATGTAAAACGTTACGTGACATAGCGTGATGTGACAAAAATTCCTAAAGAAAAAAACAATTTTTTTCACAGCTCAAGATGTTCAAAACAGTATGCAATGGCTTTATTTTGAAACCACTTTAAGTATATGTATTGTATATAAATTAAACGAATTCAGTTACACATGTATTTACAATGAATGGTTCTATAAATTATAAGTGTTTTCATTTAACATTACATTTAGTAGAGTATGCAGTAAGAGCTACTTTTAATTTCAAACTTTCATCACACGAGAAGTTATGCAGTTTTTGTATGCCAGATATTTTCGGCAATTCATTCTTCCATTTCTCTATGTAAGGTATTGAAAATCTGTCGACTTGCTCTTCAGATATATAAATTAAATTAATACCATTTATACATTTTCGAGCACAATCGAAAAAGGCAAACGCATTTTCTAATACGAGGTTTCCCGTTTTTGTCATCTGCCAAATTTTTCGCTTTATAACAGCTCCAACGCCATCTACTGCGCCTTTGCCGTGAGATGTTGCAAAGTAATTCCACTCGAAGTTTGTAGATTCGAATTGTGTAAGAAAATCAGGCAAGCTCCAAGCAATAAATTTATTTTTGAATTGAGAGGCACTTCCATCCGAAAATACATAAATATTTTTAAATCTCCCATGTTCGCTTTTAATCTGTTGTACAAGGTTATTTAAAAAGCAGCAAACATCAAACTTGTTATGACTAAGTTTGTCACTTATTATTGAATACGATTTTGTACCATCAATCAGCCAGGCAACACAAGTAAAAATAGTAACTTGACTATAGCTAAAGTGCGCGCTTTGAATTTCGTTTTGGTAGGTTAACCGATAGTTCTCCGCAAAGTCTATTTGTATTATCAAGTCTTCCGCAGTAATGTTATTCTTTTTCATTTGAAAATAATTTTCCTGCGCTCGTTTTATAAAAAAATGTTGTTTGAAGGAAGGCAACTGCGTCTCTAGTTCATGTACGAGGTTGAAAAAAGGGGCCATCGTATAATTTAAGACTATACGATCATCGACTTTTCTCCAATGCTGCCATTTAACGACTTCGCCCATCATTGGTAAGTATTTCAAAGGCACTAAATCGTTTTTCAAATCTTTAATACAATTTTCGCAATTATTTATCATACAGGCTTCCTGTTCAATATCGCAACATACCGATTTCAAAAAGCATTCAAAACCGCATGGAAAGGTTTTTATAATGGTTGCATAACCTTCCAGTAAAAAACCAAAATTAGCATGGTGTTGACATACGCACATGTTGTGGGGCATCTTGCTTGTAAGCTGTATGTGTTTTGGTCGAAATTCATAAAATAAAGACTTACCGACATAGTTGACAATTAACTCTTGTTTGTACAACTCATAAGCTTCTGAAACTGCCATGAGCATAAAACGTTTGCTTACTATTTTCCCATCGACTATAATGGTATCTTTTCGTCCGGCAGCTTGGACACTAATATCATCACGATCATAAAACTGTTCAATTATCTTTCTTTGGTTTTCCATAATTGGGGATATTTTGATTAAATTTTCATCAGATTTAGTGCCATATTTTTTATATAAACAGTTTACGATTTCCGTTCGTTTTTCAAGATCGACTGGTAAAGAATTTTCAGCTTTTTTTAATGCCTTACCTAAAGCTTGCTTGGTTTTGTATATATTCCGCTCCATGTGGAGACTGCCGCTCATATCTTGATTTTTATATTTTTGTTTTGAGCGATACTCTTGCTGCCTCATGCGGTTCTTATTTCTGTGTTCATCCCATATATTTTTATTAGTTTTTTTCAGTTTTAAAAGATTGTTTCTATACTTTACAGCTCGTTCTTTGGCTTTAAGGCGGCTTATTTCGTATTTAAGAGGATCGTTTTTTACTTTTTCTCTATATCTTCTTGCATTTTCTTTCCTTTTCTCTTTTAATGATTCCATCTGATTAAATATAATTTAATTAAAACGACAATATTTGAACTTTAGAGGATGGATCTGCACGATGAATTTTTTTAGATGACGTGACGCGACAAACTTTAATGCAAAATTATATGTCAACTATTGATTGAAATGTCGCAGCCTCTTTTGCATTATATTCGGCCTACTAAGTAAATAAAAGTTTTTGTCTTTTAAAAACCTGATCTCTGCAATGTGGAACTACTGAGTAAAAAAGGTGATTTGCGATGACGCACGTGACATATAAATGCCATTGAAGTCATTTCAAATATTCACCGTCAATTTATGTTTAATTGATCTCAGTTTATTTTTTTACAAAGAACATTGCTGCTGCGCCCATTTTCTGGTAAAGGTGAATTTTAACGTTCCGTCCATTAATAGTTAAATTTGATCCACAAATGTTGGTATTGATTAAAAAAAAAATTTTTGATTTGATCAAAGTTCAGAACATTTTTCATTGTTAGATATGCTTATATAGTCTTCTATATCCTTGATTTATTTAAATTCAAGTTTATTTCTAAAAGAATAGATGTAAAGTACACCTTTTTTTCAACTTTAAAAATTTTGGCCACGGTTGACTATTCTATGGAAACACCCATATGCACTTTCGTTTTTCTATGCACTTGCAAGCTTCTGATGGTCATCGGTATGGTATGAATGAACCTTGACTGTGCTTTGCAAATCATACTTGGCTACCACCACTACATAAAAGCCATACTCAAAGGAGGTGAGAAAGATTTTAAATTTCAAATTATTCTCCACGCTAATTTCTAGTATACCCAAAGTAGTTTACTAAGCACAATTAAGTGCTTTTTCTTTGTTTCCAATTTTCAAAGTTTTTAATTTGCCATGAGTGTTCTAATTAAAATCATTGCTTTTCGAACAAGGCTATATTTTAACTGGCGCGTTTGTCTAACTCAGTGTTACTGTAATTTTGTGAGTAGGTTTCAGACGTCTTTCAAATAACAAAAGAGAGCACAAAGTCGTAGAATTTAAGTGTAAAATGAGAGATAAACTTAAAAAAAAAAAAAATTCTGTCTATGATATTTTGATACATCGAGTTTAGCATAATTTAGAAATATTTATGGTGTACCACTCCCACATAGTTCTGTCTGTTATTTGTTCATCACGTGTTCTTCGGATCAAAATTAACTCATTTTTATGAAGAGCTGAAACCTTAGTTTTCCAGCGCTGTATCTTGAACTAAATACTTGTTAGAAAAAGATGACAGTGCAGTAACCTTGGTAAGAAATTCCACAGATCACGCTCGAAATATTGTTATCAATGTTTCAATAACTCCCAGGTGAACTTTTTATTTTTTTCATGTGGCTCAGTTCATCGCAATAATGATAAGGAAATTTAAAAAAAATTCATCGCGATATTTTTGTTCAAGGAAAGATTTCTGGTTTATTTAAAGAAATTTATAATTTTTTTTATTTCGAAGTATTCTGTTTTTTTCTACTGTTCGTAGTTTACATCTTCTATACATTTCTCGCCTTTATTGCGGCCTGTTACCTTTCCGGGAATAAATACTTTTTACATTTTTTTTTTTTTTAAATGCTTATGAATCAGTTTAAGAAAAAAAGAGTGAAAACCAGTAGCAAGTACCTTAGCTACGGAGTTTAAGCATAATTTAATTTTTTGTATGTCATCATCACCAATCATTTCCTAGTCTTTCATATCTCGCTTGCTTTTATCAGTTTCAGATAGATGGCAACGTTCCTTTTATCAACAATTCCAGGTAATGCTTAAATGAAGTGAAATGCCAAAAATATATTGTGGATTCAAAAATGCCAGAACAAAGAAAATTCTCTATTATGAATTTAATAATAAAATTTATTTTGAGTCATCCCTGAAAAAATTCAATTAGTATAGTATCAATACTGGACGAATCGCAAATGAGGACTCGACTTATACCTGTTCTGATCACTTTGTACGGGCTGAACTGTTCATATTTTTATGAGCATGAGAAGAGATCAATTGTATCCGTTTATACCCGAACGGGTACGAAAGAACTAAGCCACTTTCCGACCGAGTATAATAGCTCCTATAAGTATGCTACAAAAAATACAATTTAATTACACCCCTATGAGTATGTAGACTAATGGGTTCCATCGCGGATCGCTTTTTTTAGAGATTAGTCACACAATTTTTTTGCAGGGATGCATACATAGCCACACATACATACATAAATAATTCTGAGTATTTCTATTTGTATGTCTTCACATTTATTAAATTTCTTTATTTGAATAACAAAATCAAATATATATGTACATATATTGAATGATTGGGCTTGTGGGATTTTCAAGTTGTTATGTATTAATTCGTTTACATTTTATTATTGCATTTTGTGATTTGACAACTTTTGAAGTGCATTATTCAATATTTCTGTAGCAATCAATGAGTATAGCCAAACTAAAAATAGAAAAAAAATTTGACATTACCAGCATTGTGTGTTTCGCTTTTCAAATGAATTTCGACCGGCTTTGTTCGAAAATTGTGGATTTTATATGTATGTATATGAAAAAACATATCTCAATTTTATAGTTTTACACTACAATTTTGACTTCCAAAGCGCTCTACTATTTTCTCTAAATTATTTATCTCACTTAGCACTGATTCCAGCAGACCAAATGAGTTTAAAAACAATATATGTATGTATGTAATAAAGCGCACTTTGAAAAATTTAGATCATGTTTTCCGGTTTTGTTTTGTTATTTATTGACAAAATTTTTTAAATTCTACACTTTTTTGAGCTCCAAAAAAAAAAAAAAAAAAAAAAAATTCCTACAATAAAATAAAATACCCAAACATTTAGGGCCATAGTCTATTTTCTGAAAACTTATTGGTAATCTTGATTGTCCTTTGAATGTTTCTAAAAATCATGATATTTTTTTAGATACATAAATTTTTTTACGATTACTAACAAAGTGAAAAATAATCAAAATACAACTTTTTGATTACTTTTAATTTTTATTTTTTTATTTTAATAATCGTTAAATCGTTAAAAATCATTATTTTCTTTCATAATTTTTTAAATAATTGGAAAATAAAAATAAAAAACTTAAAGCAATTGTAATCAATCACTAAATGGCTTCTCAGAAAAATAATCAATCAAACCAGTAATCATTGCGATAACTAATCATTATTTAACAGGTCTGATTTGGAAACAAAAACTTGGGCAATTTAATTTTTTTTTGTCATTACATACTTAAGAGTGTGACAAAATATATGCATGTGTATGTAAGCGACATAAGCTACGATTATTTCTTTCGTTTATTTCATTCGCATTGCATGTTATTGTAATTCACAATCAGTTCATGAAATATGCCAAAGATATTGTTTATGTTTTGTAGTCCCAAATCGTGGTATTTTCCAGCGCTAATAACTCAGATCCGCAGAAAAGGTTTCTCATTTACGTTTTTTTAGTGGAAAATTATATTATTTTATTTATTGTTTTTTTGTTCTGCCTGATATCTGCCAATTGTTACGAATTCCCAATGTGCGAAGCTACGTTATAGAAGTTGTGCAACCTCTTCGGCTTATACTATGTATGTATGTAAGTATATAGAAAATCTCAAAGAGCTATTTATAAGGGGCACGTGTCTAATTTAATTGGATACAACTATCACCAAGACTACGTTCACCCCACCAGACTGCCGTTTATAAATACTATTTTAACAAAAGTAAAACCAACAAAAGGTGTACCAAACCAACCTGTTGCTTTTACCTCACAAATTGTTTGAAACCAAGGCGAACTCCTAGGCAAACTGTTTTTTTCCTTCAATCGTCTTAATCGACTAGGGAATTTTGGCTGCTGCGCAATAGAATTCTATTGAATTGGTGGCATTATAGATTGGGAAGGGGGCCTCAGCTCGGTATAAGTTAAAGAATATTTTTTTTTGTGTTATAACGTTACTTTTTCCAATTTACACTCAATCTCTTTGAAATACCAATTCATCACATTCTGATGTATTCATTGGAGATTATCACAACATGTTGTTGCTTCGCGTCGAATTTATAAACACATACATACATACAATGCATGAGTGGGTATGTATTTATGCTTTCGGAAATTTTTTGTTTTGTATTCACCTCATTCAAGTGCCAGCTACCGGCATTGCTTTATTACTCCTTTGTGTTGCCGACTAAGTACATACATATGTGGTTACGTGGGAGTGTATGACTACCCTGTAGGAAAAATCGTGTTTTGAGTGGGTGTGCTTCGTTATTGATATTTATTTGTTTTACACTCAATTAGGAGATGAGGCCTTAGCTGGCCATTCAATCTAGGTAGTTAAAAGGTAGGTGGTGGCTTCTACTTATTCGCTTTGAATTTCTCTGCGATCGTCCTACTCTTTATCATTCGATGATCGAAGTTGTCTAAACTCAGAAAGATAAATGTGTGAGTGCTGTCCCTTCAAATTTTCATTACTCACCTCAGAGTAGTCTCATCTGCATCGACAAGAGCAACCTGAAAGTTATCACTGACCATTTCGCTGTAGAGTTGCCTCACAGCTGCTGCCGTACAAGCGCGTACCTTAGCTCTTGACTTCATTTTGTAATGGGTAATTATATAGGTACTGACAAGTTAATGTTACATACTTCCGATCACTGGTTATTAATGTCTTGCCGGGTATGCTCTTTAGTATATTTATGTATCTCCAGTGCATACTACTTACGTATTTACGTATGCATGACTGTAGGCGATGGCTTTTGTATACTACTTGATGTATATGAATTATAGTTGTATGTATGTACAATATATATGTATATGTATGTATTATAAGTGCTATACACATGATATTTTTATTGGCACTGACATATAATAAAATTATTTATTGCATTATAAAATGCAAATAAACACTTTTATTTTGCATTTGCACGGCTTTAAAATCTCTTGTACAAAACGTACAGAGCTACAGTATTGCGCAAGATAATGGCAACAACAAAAATGTATACACTGTGTAGGACATTGTCTACAACCAAATTTAATAGTGAAAATGATGTTTTGCTAGAAATTCAAAGCAAAATAATTTTATCCGGGAAGTTTCTGGCGTAAATTGCTTTTATATTGCACAACACTGTACATCAGTAAATAAAGCGCGACCACCGCATGAGCGTACTATATTGGTGCACCACTATGCATAACAAATTTGTGACACTTGCTTGTTATTGGCGTTCGGGTTGTTGGCTCAACATTGTGCGGCTCAGAAGAAAATTTGTGCCGATCACTGCTGCACATGCTTACGTCGTCAGTATTCGACATGGAATTGAGTTTTTTTCTTCCTTTGTTGCATCTTTTGTATCGGCCTACCTGCGTACTTGGCTTAACACTTTATCAAAGTACACTTCCATGGCAGCTTTCAATTTATTTTATTAATTTAATTTGCTGCTTTCAATGTAAACAAGCACTTGCACGATAATTTGCTGGCTTTGGAAATTTTTTTTATTTTCTGCGAGCTCGAATTGTAAAGAAAGTTGCGCACTTGATGTGAGTAAAAGTCAATTTATTTTGAATCAGGCTACGCTTTGTAATACTTTGGAGTTGAGACGTGCAATTATCGTAGTGACGAGAAGTCTTTGTGAGAGTTTTATTGACAAATATTCATGCTTTTTTCCCAATTTTAAAGTTATACCTATAAAGGGGTTTAGAAGAGAACACAGAGGTTTGAGGATATTAATTTTATTAGGGGACGTTGCTTATGTAATAACAACAGATCCATCAGGAATCAAGACTATAGACCAAGGCGAACTCTATCTTGCGATTTCCTTTACCTAATGCTGGAGAAGATAATATTAAAAATAAACCTAAGCAAAAACGTTTAATAGCCGAAGTATCTAAGCTTATCTTACTGATGCCGTGGTCTTTAATTGGCTCTATGAAGAGGCGAAACAAGCGTTCAAGCACTTTTCCAATTCCTCTCTCTTGATCACTACTAATCGCTTTACACCCAAAGCGATTTCGGCGCTATCGTAAAAAACCTTCCATCTTAGCTATGATAGGTGCTTATTGGAAAGACCAAAGAGAGCGAATTCATCATCCGCTTACTAGTTCCATCTCTGTCGTGTCCTTCCCTTCTTTCCTGAAGCGCTTCAGTTTCGTTAAACTTCTTTCACTTCAGCGCACTGATTTGTATGATGAAATGTAATTTTCATTATCGCAATTGTTACAAATTAGCATTTCCATATTCCCTGGATACCAGTAAACTGCAATTTCGTTGTTAGTATTATGTACAAAACACGTAGAAACTCTTGCCGGCAGCGCTGTCCAATGGATTAAGCAATTTTCTTGCGACATTTTCAGATTTTATTAAACCGAAGGAATTAATAGCGCTTTACAATATTTCTAAAACAATATTAACACTTGGTTATCGTTGCATACAGATAACTGTAAGTAATAGGGATGCATATGTTTGGGATTTTAAGAATACCGGGATTCCGATTTTAAAATCTCATGGGATTAGCGATTGTTTATAGTTTCAAAAGTGGAGAGATTCAACCCCCGATTCTGTGTTCTTGATAAATTTTCAATACTGAAAAGTATTCAAAAAAAATGTGTTAGTGCCACGCCCCCTTTACGAATACCTCCCATTTTTACAGCGATTATGATATTGATATCGTATATCTACTTATCAATTTTCAAGTTTCGTACAAATTTTCAAGTTCCTACCATGAATCCTTTAAGCAATATATTATATTGAGCTTGAAAAATTAAGTTTGAATAGGAGTTGCCACGCCCTCTTTCTCTGTAGCTTCCATTTTGATAATATTGCTATATTATTTCTTCATACCAGTTTTCAAATCCCCCTAAATTCCAGAATATCTTTGTTATAAAGCAATCGCCGGATATGTGGCTTTTAACAAATAACGATATTCCGGAATTCCTTCATTTTTTCATCACTAATTTGCACAGAGAAATATTTTACTTTTGTACATTGCAGACTGCAATTTGCGCTAAAAAATATGGTTGTCTGGTAGCAAGAAAATAATGTTTGAATGAGCACAACAGACGATTCTTATTACCAGCAAGGCAATTGTTATTGTCTCATTTATGTTTATCTTCTTAGCTATGTATGTATGTGTGTATATAAATGTTGTTGCTGTGTGTGTTATCTTTTTGTTTTATATATTTTGTGCAAACTAAACTAGCCAAAGAAGTTGGTGAAAAGTGAGCAAATGGTATAGCCAACGCAAACGGGAATACACAATTAAACCTATCAACAAGAAAAAGCAAACAAATGGTATTAAACAAAGAAATTAAGGAAGTCCAGGGTTCGGGTGAAAGCGAATATTATGTAACCAGATTTTTATATTAGTTATTTCATGTGCTGTTGTGGGCTTTTAGGTTACTCTACAAGTCATTTGGTTTGATCATGAACCGACGACGGGGTTTAGGGATGTGTACGATCGAATTTGTAGTCGATTTTTATACCCAGCGTACTAGTACTAGTACAAGGGTATATTAATTTTGTCCACATAACGGTACTATGTAACGGCCCAAAATAATCGAGTTAGATATGGGGTTCCTTATATGAAAGTTCTTAGGTTAAAAAGAGGAATTGATTAAGGCATGTCCGTCCGTCTGTCCGTCTGTCCGTCTGTCCGTCCGTCCGTCTGTCCGTCTGTCCGTCCGTCCGTCTGTCCGTCTGTCCGTCCGTGTACACGATAACTTGAGTAAAAATTGAGATATTTGAATGAAATTTTGCATACAGGTTACTTTCTGGCCAAGGTAGGTTGCTATTGAAAATGGGCTAAATCGGATGATAACCACGCCCCCTTTTTCGATATCGAAAATTTCGAAAATCACATAAATTGACATAGCTTGCGTAAAAACTGAGATATTTGCATGGAATTTGTTATGCAGACTACTTTCTGGCCAAGGTAGGATGCTGTTGAAAATGGACGTAATCGGATGATAACCACGCCCCCTTTTTCGATATCGAAAATTTCGAAAATCACATAAATTGACATAACTTGCGTAAAAACTGAGATATTTGCATGGAATTTGTTATCCAGGCTACTTTCTGGCCAAGGTAGGATGCTATTGAAAATGGGCGAAATGTGATGATAACCACGCCCCCTTTTTCGATATCGAAAATCACATAAATTGACATAACTTGCGTAAAAACTGAGATATTTGCATGGAATTTGTTATCCAGGCTACTTTCTGGCCAATATGAGCTGCTGTGAAAATTTTTGAAATCCGGTGATAACCACGCCCAATTTTTCGATATCGAAAATCACATAAATTAACATAAGTTGAGTAAAGCTTGAGATATTCGCATGAAATTTGGTACACAGGTTACTTCCTGGCCAAAGCAGGTTGGTGTTTAAAATGGGCGAAATCGGATGATATAGAAATTTGATATAGAAAATTTCAAATAAGATTCTAGGGACTATAGCATTGCCAAGTCATGGTATTTGTATCTCGTTCTGAAAACTAACGCTGGGTATTTAATGTTCGGTTCACCCGAACTTAGACTTCCTTACTTGTTTTTATTTGTTTAGTCATCGATTATTTGTAACGATAATACATATTCGATGTATCAGGCAAAACATATTTTAAATAAATTATTCAATTAAAAATAAATTCAGTTAATTAGTATACCGAAATATCCAAATAAGCGATTTTCAAATTTCAAAATTCAGATTCGAATTCAATGAAAGATCGCCCTTCATCAAAATATTTTTAATAAACGCCTTCTTCAGATTTTTTATTTATTTTTTGCCCTATTTCAAATTGTTTTCCAATAATGCACTATAACAAAATTCGATACAGAGACTCAATGTCTCAGCTGAAAATAGATGAAATTTTTGGTCCAACAGAGCATTTTTGAAACTCATTTTGAGAAAGCACGTTCTTCAAACTAGTGCAGAAGTAGGGATTTTTTTCAAGCAAATTCTGATACAACGATTTTTTTTTTATGTTTTCATATTGAACTTCCACTCAGCCGTCAAATTATTTACATACAAATTTTTCTTAAATCCGAAATAGATTTTGTTCAGCTATTGTTTGAACATAGGTTTACCAATTTTCTGATCTATCTAAAACAATAGATGCCGCCTTTCTCTAGTGTCTCGAGATTAGATAAGCTAATCGTGGGATACTTAAAATTCTGCAGACTCTTATTGTTCAAGTTCCAAGAAGACTTGAGTTAATCGAACTCTCACACTCACTCTAACATTTTATTCATGAAGGGTATACAACCTACTTTCTGCAAAAGCCAACAATATTCCGGAATCACAACTCAGCTCTGGTAAAATAGTGGAAACATTAAATGAGAGTGGCAATAATGAATGAACTGAATCAGTGATAGCGTTAACAACAATTGCAACAACACAATACCAACATATTTACTGCACCAGTTGCATCAACAGATAACAAGAAAAAGCGAATAAATACTGAAATACAAGAAAATAAATATTAACACAAATGAAATAAGAACTGCAATTAAAACAACAAAAAAAAAAAAACACAAAGACGCACAATAAGGTTGAACTTATGGCAAAGCCAGAATAAAGAAAAATGCTCCAACAACAGCACGACAAGAAAAGGAGACAGCAAAAGCAGGATTATTATCATCAGCGAGCACTTTCGTGATAATTTTTTTTTTTTATGTCATTTTTATTATTTATTTTTTGATTAAAAGGAGTGCGCGATTTTTAAAAAATTATATGAAATATATTTGCATAGTTGACGAAATATAAGAAAATGTATCTGTCTTTCTTTGCTTTACTTGCATTTGTTGCCAATTGTTAGGAAACGATTATGATAATTTGAATACAAACACTTCAACTTCCTTGAAAACAGCCATATTTTTTAATAAATCAGAGAAGCGTAATAAATGAAAGTGCATAAAACGCCTAAATGGAAAGGCGAGAAGTGGACTTCATGGAAAGAACTGCGAAATTGAGAAGAATTATAAGTTTGATGAAACGAATCTCGTCGATAATCAGCTAATGGCATAACATTATTCTGACTGAAATTCTAACCCAACTAGATGTACCTCTTGGCTGTACGAAGAACCGTCCAACTTAACCTAACCAAACCTAACCTAGCTTTATTTTCGAATAATCGAAATTATAAAAATGAAATTAACTTGAAAATTGCTTCTCTTTAAGTTGTTTGTGTGACATCCCGAATCCCCCCACGCAAGGAAATTGAAATCGACAGGTCCTTGCTTGATATTACGGAGGTGCGTTAAACACTTTGATTGTAAAAACATTTTCCTTGCCAAATCTTTGAATCCTTTATATACCTTACGTGCTTTCCCTACTGCCATACTACACATTCATTTGATAAAACAAAAACTTTATTTTGCGTATTAATTTAATTTTAATGAAAATAATTTCCACGAAATGATTTCATCTTCCATACACACCTTCTCTCCCTTTTGCTGATCAACCACAACATTGCATGCGAGTACGAAATACTTTGAATTTTAATAAACATTTTTACAACGACAAAGTTACTCAATGAAGGGGTGCAAGGGGTGAACACTTGACTCTGCAATGAATAGGAAATGATTCAAACCCATTGGCGCCAATGGAAACATCAATTTTTGTCACATTCCGTCACAATCACACACGCTTTTATTCATAAAAAAAATTCCACGCTTCGAAATAATGTAAATTTTCTGAATTACTCACACATTGTTGGTTTGTTATGTGTAAGTAATTTTATATATGCAAATGTGTGGTTATGGTGAATATTTTATATCAGATATACATATGCTTGTTTGCCCATATGAATGTGTTGATTAAAAGCTTCCGTCTTTATACAATCGCTACAAGAGTTTAAGCAATTTAAAGTACTTATAAAAGCATTTTAATTTATATAGGGGCAGGGAGGGGCAAATTTCGTTCAGGCTAAGCACTTTCGGCTCTTCCTAAAAGCAGACTATCAACAAAGAGATCATGTGTGGCAGTGGTGCCTTTTTTTTTTAACGGGATATTGCCATCCCCAAGTCATAAGAAATCTTCGTTGCATTTGCTTTCAGCGAGACCTTTTCGACGGCGCCTTTTCATTCCCGTAACAAACCGGAACGCTTCATCCTACCTGGTATTTCCTCGAGTTCGCTGATATAAAATTACTCCTCCAGCGACCGTAGATGTGCTCCCACGGCTCATGCATTTCACTGGGTTGAATTATGCTCTCAAAGAGCAGGTGTTTGAGTAAAGAGTCGGGTACGAATCTTGGCTGCTACTAAGTATCTAGTGATCCGATCCTATGTTAAATCCTCGAATGGTGCTATGGAAGTAGGTGTGCTTAGATCTTTCTGTCATCGGCGAGGCATTCAACTTGAATCCATTTGCAGAAGTCTCATCGTGTAGATTAAAGTTTCGTAGTGTGGTTCCCAAAATACTTACTTAAAGTTTGAAGAATTATGAGAATGAATAATATATTGGAACAGTTAGTTTTGTGGGGCATAAATAGGGCCCCATTTACATATCATGAGTTGCAATGTTTTTTTGAATAGATTTTTTTTTTTGACATTTTAGATGGATGACCAGTATTCTGTATACCCTACACTATAGAAAAAATCAAATCACGCAAAAAACTGAAATTGTTAATCATTGTTTAAAACAAAGTGGCTTATGTCTTTTAGTTTATAATTTCTGTCCATTTTTGGCATAATTGCAGCAATTTTTGGGCAACAGTGTAAGGTTTTTGCTTAGCTCCAATTTCAATGTTTTCGAAACAAAAAATTGCTGTGATTAACTCACAAAAGCAACATGAATTGTTCCAGCAAAAAAACAACAACAACTTATCAATTTGTGAAACAATAATACCCACCAAAAAATGTGTACTCTCTATAAGGATTCTTTCACTTAGTATCTATTATTATAATAGAGACCTGAAACCATTACAACACTTACAAAAAACATAGAATTATTTATATGTTTCATGATCTTTCAAATCTAGCACAATCTGTGTGTATATATGTATACTTCGCTCAGTATCCCTAAATGAAAAAAGTATTATATGATTAATACTTGTGTTAATGAACCCAGCAAACACTCAGGCTTGAGTTACCCTTGATCTCAAGTTGAGAACTAACGTACTTCTCAAATTTCAAAGGTTCTCAACATAGGTTCATAGCGTTCCCAACAAAAAGGACAAAAAAGGCTGCTTCTCAAGTTGAGAAAATTGTAGTTCTTAACTTGTACTCAAGAGAAGATTAGAGAATAGTTGGAGATTGAGGTTGGATATCAACTTGAGAACTATATAGTTTTTCAAACGTTTGCAAAAACATTGAACCATGTTTGTTGTGTAGTCATGAGAAAATACTTTTTTTTTCGATTTTCGTTTGCTACATTGTTGCAGAATAGAATTTTCTAACTTTCAAATATTTTGGAATATGCCTTCGAAATAGTGGGCAACAAATTTATTACAATCGAAAAAGCAATGAATCAAATCCCAAGCAAAACAGAATAGAACTCGAACAATGCATGCGTTTCACTCGAACATTTCTTACAGAGTACGAAACACTCGAAAGCGAACGAACTTTCTTTCGAATTGAACTACATATAAGGTTGCAAGTGATCATATTGGAACTTTTGTAAGAAAAGTTCTAATCCCCCCTCCTACTCCAACTTCAACTCCAACTCTTACTCCCTCCCAACCATCTACCGTTTCACTGTCCCTCTTATTCCCACTCTCCCTCTTTGCCTTCATACTTCTCCCAATTTTTTTAGACCTTCATCTCTCGCTCTCTCTTTTTCTCTAGCACCTCTCTCGTCCTCTTACTCCCAGGCCCATTCTCTATCCATATTCTTCCTTTTCTATTTTGTCTTCTTATCCATTCTCTTCCACTCTGTATTTTAGTCGATATCTTGGATCTGAGTTCCCATATGGGACCTTGAACTACTCGCTAAAACCATGATATTGAAGTAAAAAATGACTAATATCTCAACTAGTTCGCTGTAAGACATATCTCAATTCAAAGTTAGCACATTTCCCAAAAATGATTATAACATTTTTTTGCTGGGTACATTTACAAGCATATAGCCACTTATGTATGTGTATGTCAAAAAATATTAAGTAAATATCGCGCATATTATTTATTATTACTATATATTTTTTAGCATATCCCAAATTGCGCTGTTGTATTCAATTTTAGTGATTTCTCACAAATTGTTTTTTCTGTACATTTTACGTATTAAACCATTGTTGTTGTGTGCTGCGTGTTTCATTATTTGGAGCATTTTACTATTATTTGGCAATAATATCTCTTTTTTATAAATTACAACTACAAATTAGTTGGACACATGTAAAATAGTCTAATTAAGGTTTATATTAAGCAAATATTATAAATTGATGTAATCTTGTTCTTGTTCTTTTTGCAAAAATCTATTTAGCCAAAGACTATTTTTTATACTGGTAAAATATTAAAAACAACCTATGTACGCATTATCTAAAACAGATCTGTTAAGCAATGATGAATAAACGCTGTCTAAGCTTTGAGAGGGCGAGTAGTTTTTTTTTAAATTTAATTTTCATATTTTAATATTTTTATTGTGCGGAGCGTGCATGAATAAGGACGACCTTTAATAAAATTATTATTAATTTGTGTCTATCTGAAAATGTTGAAAAGTTTTAAACGATTCAGAATGTGATTTTTAACAAATTTTTAAACAAGAAAATAATTAAAAAAACGCTTTTTGACCCTAAAAAAATATTTTGGTGGAGTTAAGAATTTTTGAACGTGGTTTCGTGTATTATTCGATCAAATGAAAAATCTCTAATAGGTCGCTTTAAAATAATCAAAAATAAAACAAAAAAATTTTATTTCAATTTTTTGATGACTTTTGATAAATTTAAATCAATTAAATAGCTAACGTGGATTTTTGAAAGGAATTAAAATAATCATTTATGATTGAAATTGATTAAAGAATTCCAAAGCGAGTTTAACTGATCTAATCTAAATTTGTTGAGAAATTCGTATAGCTGTAGAATTCATGCAATGAATCAAATGATGAACAAAAAGTGTTCGGAGGAAGACCATAAAATTATAATAAAATTAAATTAAAATGCTACTTGTTGACATTTCTGATCGATGTATGGCGAACTAAAAGCGCAGTTCTTGGCGAAAAACTTTTACAAAAGTTTATACGCTCATCTCTTTGTATAATGAAATGATAGCGTGGGTCCTTATTTTAAGTCAATAGCATCCAAATCAATACTCTACAAATTTTTGTCTGTCTTGCAAAAAAATGATGGTTCAAAAAGCTTTCTCCAAAACCCCAACTCGCTTTTACTATTTATTTTTGGTATAAAAACCTATTCCACTATATAAAATCATGTATTTGCTAGCAAAAGTTTTCATTTCCATCAATTCCCTAGCGGAAACCTTGCCAATTTCCTCCCTTGCGCCATATTTTTTAATTACTTCAAAATTTTATGCACACTTCAACCGCAGCCATCTGAGTGCAAATAGCTTTGTCAAAAGATTTGCAGAATACACTTATGCTACATACATACACACATACATAAGTACATATAATTATAGATATATCTAATAGGGAAGTACATACATACATACATACACATCTGATGTGTGCCTAACGAAGCTTGCAATGGAACACAATTGAAAAGTTGCTCATACGCCACGTACTTCATGCAAATGCACAACACCACAAAATTCCCTTTGCATGCGAACTCATGTAGTATGTATGTATGTATGTAAGTGTGTATGTAGAAAAAGCGGGCATGTAGCTATGTATTTGCGTGTATGTATGTATGCTTATTAAGCTGTCTTCACAGCATTGCATTGTTTATGCAGCTAACAAATTTACGTTTTTCCTGTCAACAGACAACAACATTTGTACTGTCACACACTTGCATATATGCATACATACAAAATACGGGCAGGGTTGCTGCATAATTTTTTTTTTTTTTTTGGAACAAAATGTGTGAAAAAGATAACCAAAATAATATATAGAACCAAAATGTGTATTTGGTACCAGCTTTGTTGAAGACATAATGGGTAGAGGTGAGAGAGACTTATTTTTCTTTAAATGATCCTCTGACCTCCTAAGCCATTATGACCGTCCGACATGACAGCAAAGCAAGTATATTTTTAACTAAGGAATATGGTAAAGGTTTTTTTTTTTTTTTTTGATTTTGGTTTTGATTGATTTTTTCAGTAGAACGCTTTGAAAATTTAAATTGTAATTTATAATTAAAATAAAAAGGTGGTGGAATGTATGATAACAATCAATAATAAATTTTTAAAAGCAACTGAAAAGTGTAGAATAAAAAATAAAATAAAGAAATATTTTTTTATTTAAAATAAATATGATTTTTACCACATAGCGATTATCTTGAAAATTGTGATTATAAGTTCCTCATATGTGATACCCCCAAAGGAGGAACGTACCCCTAATAAAGCTTTTTTAAATGAGGTGTTCTACAAAATCGTCAAAAACTGTGTGTATCGTAGAGCAAATGGATTTCGAGTTTGCATCTGAAGTTGTAAATTACTTCATGAACTTCATCAAATAAACGCAATTTTAAATGGCGAAAGACCTCTATCTTTGGGTTTCACAAGCACTACAAAAGCTGTTTATGCAGACGCTGATGACTACCAAAAACAAAAGAAGAGCAATTTTCAATTTATATAAACACTAAAATTCTTACCGGTCCGCCAGGCTTCGCTTCCTTGATAGCTTTGTATGAAACTACACTAAAAGTTAGTAAATACTCAGAAAATCGACTCGCAAAAAATTTTATATTAAATCTAATAAAATAAAAATAAAATATATATATATATGTAAGTTTTTATAAAATAAAATAAATATATAAATAAATAAATAAAAATAAAAAAAATATATATGTAAGCTTTTATAAAATAAAATAAAAAAATAAATATAAAGAAAAAAATTATTTTAGGTTAGTTCATATTTTATGGTTGTCTGAAAAATTTGATACTAGGATCCTTGCTCTAATCTATTAAAATTACAAAAAAATCTGTTTAACTTCCAAAATATATGTAGCTACTTTATTCCTTTTTTATCATACGATGGTGTCCAAATATAAGGACGTCAACATACAATTTACTTAACAAAACTTAATGCCATTTTACTTTTAAAAAAGGGGTCTCATGTAAAGTTGCGCACTTCGAAATAGGTCATCCCATTCATCGTTGTGTGAAACTTCGTAAAATCAAAAATAATAATATTTGACAGAGGATTATTATCAACTGATCTTGAGCTTAGAAAATTTATGAAAAAAAAATTTATTTTGAAGACTTGGCCTTTGAAGTGTTTGCCCAGTTCAAAGTTCTATTTTTATCAAAAACATTTTTCTGAGTGTAATATAAAATTCTTACAGTATAAATGCCTTTCGTATGATACAAAAACCTTTGAAAAATATTTAGTGCCGAGTTTCGAACTTTCAGCTTCGGCATACAGCAAAAAAAAAAAAAAAAAAACAATTACATCTAAGTGGCAACCCTTACAGTAACAACACGCTTTTTGAACTCCACTTTAAAACTTAGTAAATCGCATATCCTCATATGAAATTATAAAGTAGATATGTACTTATATATATGTATGTATAGATGTGAGCTTCAAACACTTTTATTTTTCAAACAAGTTTTCACACGTGCGTGTGTAAGTGTGTGTGTGTGTGTGTCGCATATCACCACAACAATAGATTGGCTTGACTATGAGCAGCTGCTTCATGAAAAGCATCACAACTTACAATGTTGCAACGAGTGGTACAAGCAGTTGCTTTTGTTGTCACTATTGTTGTTGTAAGTGCTTGTCTACTCGCAGCCACTTTCCTAGCTTTTGTCATATTAGTTGCGCCGCCGCTGGGTGTTGATTATTATGATTTCTACGACTAGTTGGCATTTGGCAGTTTAACTGTTTCTTACTAACTGCGCCTGCTGTTGCCAGTTGCCAGTTACCAGCCGCTAAAGTGCCAACAAACAATAACAACAACTATGTGAAAGTTAGTGTGAACTCAGCCGACATTACTTACACCACAAATGTTGAGAAATTTAGAGAATTTTGTATAGCTGAGCCGTCGGTACAGTGATGGTGTCTAACTGCGCTTGAGAGGATGAATCAGTTGTATGGTCTTAACAGAAAACCGTTAAATTGCTTTTAGCAGTTGGCTAATAGGTGGTTATTTGTCTAGGTAAGTAACTTGCTCATAACTTTGTTTTCAGCCTAATACATAGACACATGTGAAGTAAACAATTAATTGTTGTTTAGTGCTTAAATTGCATAAGGCTTTTTAAGCGCGGAGGAAGCAAATCACTTCCGCATTAGTATTAACACGTACAAACAGACAGACATAAATGTGGTAACTGTAGCCATAATTACATTTAGCTTTAATTTTGAAATTTTGATGTAATATAAAGTTAATTAAGGAAAGATTTTATCGGGAGCTTGCGTCGTATTGGTCTGATCTTTCTGGTTCTGACAAATGACTGAAGTAATACAAAAGAAAGGCATACAAATTAATTTAATATATCCCTCACAGAGTGCCACCTAGCGGATATGCTAGCCAACGGGAATAGTGTCCGAAAATTCTATTGAAAAATTCGGATGTTTTTAAACCCGGGACAAATTCATGTAAGAACGAAAACAGCGACCAGATGACCGATGTTCAGAGACTACTAGTTACATGGAGGTTCCTCTTTTCTCCATTCCGATGAAAGCACCAAGTGGAGATCGATTTGCAATCTCGCGTGGTCTCCAATTGGCGCCAGTTGGCGCAATGAAGAAATTACTCGCGAGCTTTGTTGTAAAAACAGTAAAAATCGCTGAGACATTTATATGGCCATTTAAATAAGAATTGAAAAGAACGAGGTTGATGACTTTCGGAATTTAAAACTTTAGTTTTGAATTACTCACATTCAAATTTTTACTACCTTAAAAAAAAATACTCAAAAGAAAGAGTTCAAAAAACAGAAATAGTGTGGTGTCAAAACAAAAACACATATATATAACCAGCTCTTAATCAGATTTAGACAATAAAGAGATGAATATGAATTAAGTTAAACTCAATTGAAATTTAATTCAAGCAATGAATATAAAAATAAATAAAATGACAATCGTGTGGTCTCAAAAAGAAAATATATAATAGCGGTTTTCTTAAACTTTAAACTTAAATTTGACTAAAATAAATTTTGAAAAGATTGTTAGCAGGAAGCGGCAAGTTGTTATTACATTTATACTCCCACTAAGCGCTAAGTTGTTGGTATTTACGCCCAAATTTGTATTGGCATTTCAATTTTAGTACTTTAAGCAAAACAGATGAAATGTATGAATGAGTGTTGTAAAAATATTTATATACCAGTGTGTACAGAAAAATCCCTTAAAAAAATGCGATTAGTCTAGTATGAATTCAGAATGAAGGAAGCTGCGATTAATGGCAGTTTTGAACACTTTTTATTTTTGTTGAACTGATACATTTTGTTTGAGCATATGTCTTAACTAGAAAAAAATGATTCCCTTTTATACCTGAGTTCTTACAGTCAGACAGCTCCCCGTCTTGTTCCACCACGTGTACTGTAGTTCAAGTCTACTTTCTAATCCCATAAGTAAGTCATATGCCAACTCCACCCTTAAGTGACTAGCTGGCAGCACTGAAAGTTCAATCTAGACAAAAGGGATTAATCGTGAACCCTTCTCTACAGAGTTTAGTCACACGGGATTATGCAGGGATATGCTTGTATTCACAATTATATGTGCGTGCGTGCGTGCTTCATATATTCAGCGCCAAAAAAAGCAAAATCATAAACATATCAGATATTTCAAATCTAGAGACATTCAATTTATTTGTATGTCTGCGTGTCAACAGTGAAAAACGAGGGTGCCACACACAAAAGAGGCTACGCGAGTGTCAATGTAAACAAGCTCCTACATGTGTACGACATGCTGACAGCTTTTGAACTTGTGTACATACATACACACACACATATACTTAAATATAATAAACACGAGGTTGGTTTATTAAGTGTAAAACTGTTTTTTTTTTGTGAGTTTTCAGTTTTTAGTAGCACGTCAGCCTGATCCGATCCGATTAAACTTCTGTGATAATTCCAAAATTCTTCTTCTTTTTCTAAAGCTCTAAATTATTTAAATTTAGCTAACTTTCTCCGACTAATGAATTGAATAATTTCGAGTTGATTTCCGATGCGATTTTCAACTCTACAGAAATCGAGCCGGGTAACTCAAACTTGAAGAACAAAAGATATGATAGGGGTTTAATGACATGAGAGTCGATGGTTGATCTACGGATATGATGCCTCTCACCTCTCATCACCCATCTTCCCTTTCCTTTCGAAAGGAGGGATGACAGGGCCTACAAGGTTACAATGTTCATAGCAAATCGCTATCGAAAAGGAGTATCGGTGATTCATATCCAGCCATGGAATTGCAAGTCGGCAACGATCACCAAAACCTTCAGGAAGTGGTTTTGTTGTTAATACAACAACAATAACAACAACAACAACACCAAAAAAAAATGATAAAAAGTAATTTAATACTTTTACTAAGTTTATTTAAAAATAATAACATTTTTCCAATTTCTCAGGACCATTTGAGTCACCCTCGTTTTTTGTTTGCTAAAGTAAATGCGCGCAATTGCTTTCCACTTCTCTGTACTTAACAACAATTTAATATGATAAATTTATGCTTTTGTAGCTGACGGCACTTTTAACACTTTTCATCAATTTTGTGTGAATGTGTATAGCAAATGTATATACATATATATATATAAATTGTATTGAATAAGGGTACAGCTAGAAATGTACCCAATTGGAAATCTGAGAGTAAGCTTGCTTGCTTTTTTTGTTCAATTTCGAAATGGAATTTAAAAATTTTTAATTTTTTTTTGAAATTGGAAAATGCTTAAAGATTTTAAAAACTCGAGATAATCTCAAATCATTCCAATTTTAGTTATCTTAAAAATAATTTAAAACAAATTGCTTATTGCCAATTTCCGACAGGTAACTTTATCACTCTGTCAGCGCATTTAAGCAAGTAATTTTCTGTGCGTGTTTAATTCAAAAGTACCACGATAAATCTATATTTCAATTTCTTTGTCATTTTGTGTAGA
Organism: Sphenella marginata; assembly: GCA_951509765.1. NCBI lineage: Eukaryota > Metazoa > Arthropoda > Insecta > Diptera > Tephritidae > Sphenella > Sphenella marginata. The sequence continues at coordinate 19,731,376 of OX608080.1, read as the reverse complement.
TTGAAAAATTGGCATTGCTGTCAAGTTGTTAACAACAGAACTTTCCATAATACAACCACTAAAGCGGAATATTTAAGTAGCAAAATAAATTCGATTTAAAGATAGAGATATGCACGTGTACACCTGTGGTATGTATGTTTGTGTGAGTGTTGTGCTACCAGCTTTGTTGGCATACAAGTTCGCTTTCAATTTATTGTATTGTATGTGAGTTAAATTTCATTACGTCAAATTGATTGTAATTGTTCGCAAATTAAGTCTTTACGACGCGCTAAAAAGGAAAATCAGGTACTTTCTTGTTATTCCTTATTTAAAATATTTGAAGTGGTATGTAGGCATATCGAATTATATTATACCAATTTTGAACAAAAGCTTATCAAGTAACACCGATATATAATGGCGTAGCTATGTGCCAAAAATAGATTTAAAACAATTTTTTATTCAAAATATTTTTGACGCACTCCTTATTTCAGACATATCCCATAGATGTCGCTGTTACTTGCCAGCTTGATAATTTTAATTTCATTATTTAAATTTTTTCTTTATTTTCCCCCGAACTGGCAAAAACTTTTAATATTAATCTCAAATTTTTAGTTAGAAGATACCATTACCATCCCCGATCGCAGGTTTGTTGAATTAATGTTACAATTCTTCTTAATTGGGAAACATAACCTTTTCATGTCAGAGCCCTGAGAAATTGGGAAACATACGCTTTCCATCGAAAGCTTTTTACAGCCTTGTCTAATCTCGAGAAAATCGTGCCAGAGCTTAGATAATTTAGAAATTTGCCTAGATCACTCTCTACCCCGTAACACTAACTTCAATCCAGCTTGGAAAAATATAAGCAGTTTCGGCCACTCGACCCTTAAAGACAAATGTATTGAAATTTCGAAGCTAGGTATAATTCTGAAGTTTTTAAGTATTCGTCGTCTGGAAAGCACAACATTCAACGAAAGAGTAGGAGTTATCCCTTGTCCCCAGTGCTTTCTAGTAGAGACATCCCCTTCACTCTAAGCATGCTTTTAATTAATTTAAGAAGTCGCTATCAGTACTCCACCGGCTTAATAACTTTACAGGTAGTGTCCAACCAGCTCTAAGGGTTAGTTGTTTATAATATACTCAAATTAGGAATGCCTGTCAAACAAGACTCCTTAAATACACACTTTCACAATGGTAGGCACGATAACACTATAAGACTACTGAAGCCTTTATATTCCTGAGCTCTAAATAAATCACCTTTTCAGGTTCCAATGAAGAATAATCCAGAGATGTTGTACCTTCCCAAAGAGGATTTTATTTGGGTTGGCGTGGAAAGAAGTAAATTAAGTTTCCTAGTCAACAAATTGAGGTCCGTAAGTTGGAATTAACTCATTCACGTGCTAAAGAAGTGTTTGAAAATTTTCATTTTCTTTCAAAAATTATAAAATTTTAGTTAAAACACTCTTAGTTAGGTCTTTGAGGCTCAGACAAGATAAACCATTTTCATCTTAATGTCAACACTAATAAATATTTCTTATTATTAATCTTAATTAAATTCCAAATTAACGTCACAAGTCTAACATTCATTTGTACGTACATACAGACATACATACGCACACACTCACATCATTTTCGACTTAAATTACAAAAAGACAATTACCTACCGTCAAGCTAAATACTTGCACGTAATATGATATGCTAATGTGAAAATACAAGCTTACATAAGTAGATGTGGATAATACAAACGTACATACATATATCAGCCTAATGAAAATATTTACCTGACTATTAAGCTTACAATCATATCCAGATATGTACGTGCATACAAACATATATATTTATGTGAAAACTTAATGTCGTATAAAACAATGGGTCTACACAAATACGACGTGCGTTTGCTAATACTTAACTACGTAAATGTATATAGGTATATATCTACAAACAAATGTACATTAGACTGTGCAAAAAAAAATGTTTTGATACTGTTTTTGTGAAGTGGCTTCCAAGTGGAGGTCCTGTGGTAAGAGAGTAGTTTTCTTGAATGAAGATTCAGTGAGCGGATGAGATAGCAGATTTCAGTCCTCATTCAAAAATATATCATCTATTATCCGAAGAGAGGGTATTACACCAATATACTCCTGTGGTCTCATTTGTCTAGCAATGGTTTTAACACGGAGATGCAATTTTTCTGCGACCCTTGTCTTTGATTATCATCAAGCTCTGAAAGTCGAACAACATTTTATCGAGCACTCTATCAATAAAATTTTCAGGCCAGTCTATTGCAAACCATATATTAAATAACAATCCGCATATCAATACTTTATATGAGCATCCAGTTAACAAAGCTATTATCCCCAAAATACGATTAGGTAGTTGGGCTACCCACAAGGAAAAGTGCTTGAACTATGAAACACAAGGCTGATATTAAGTGTAAGAGATTTTGGCTTAAATATTTTAGCTTAAATATTTTAGCTATAAAAGACCTGTGGCATTTCCTGAGGGAACATTTAGCTAAACGGCTTGACAAACGCTGCTTTGCTAATTAGGCGTTGTAGGTTACCGAAGGTCTATTGTATAACGATTTGCTGTGGCGTATTGGTGAAGGAGAAAGTGTCGTAGGGAAATTGAGGAAGAAAGTTTGGGTGAAACCGAAAACTATACAAGAAGCTAGTTTGAAGTCAACCAGTCATCTAGCTTGGAAATAAAAGGTGAGAGTCGAAATATACCAAACCTTTAAAACAGACATCTCAGCTATTGAAACAAGATTTGACTGAGTAGATGAGGACTGATTAGCTTAATTTAAAAAAGATCCATCAAGCTAGATCGCTGTCTTCCGGCCAACCTAATTGACAAAATGTTATATTTTTGTCTTTTTACTTCCGAGTATCAGCGCAGGACATTTTCGATTTTTCGAATTTTCCTTTCTAACCTGAAGAGCTCATTGAAGCACTACAGGCATTTTCTGCCAATGTGAGCTCTTTCAGATTGATGAACTCTACCTTAAATAATCTTATCAGAATAACTTGCATATACTTTCAACTTTTTTTAAGTCTCTAAAAGCTTTTTGAAGTAGTAATTGGGGAATTTTTTTTGATGATTATATTATTTTTATAAAGTATAATTTCATCTGTCGGTCTGTACTTAAAATTTGAAACATAGAATTAGATTTAGCGTCCAACGATGTGTTATTAGAAGACGGATTCCACATTAAGAAGCTCAGGAAAATATTTTTTTCATGATTTTACAGTGGAGGCAGTACAAGTAGGCACAGAGTTTTCTTCATTTATCAATTCAAACGAGCTGTGCAACATTTTTACAAAGAAGATTTAATTTAAAAATGTAAATAAATTTTAACAATTAATTTCCAAAAAATACAATATCTTGTCAAACTTTCAGTGAAATTAGTTTCAAGAAATATTTTTTTAAATTCCCAATCAAATTAAAACACAAAATTTTTTAATAACATTCACTTTATATAAACTACTCAAATAAAACTTTCTTTTGGAGAACTAATCGAGTAGAGCTTTCCAATCTTATGATATCCAATTCGGTGTGCAATCAGTAAAACAAAAAAATTCAATTTTCTAAAATCATTGGATAAGCAAAACTTTAAAAAAAGTAGAATTTAATTGAACTACTATGTATGTAGATAAACAAATTCAACAGAATTTATATGCATTTGTCCATATTGATTTACATGTATGTATGTATGTATGCAGTTGCAAGTATTAATGCACCACAAACCGCAAAGATAAAATATTTCATACACATACATACATACAAACTGTTAAAACCATACTCAACTCACTCATACAACAAACACACATTTTTGACTTTTCAATTTTAAGGTTAAATAAAGATTTTGACTAAAAGCAAAATATCCAAAAACTATGGCATATCACACTAGACCAATTTCCGCCTCAACGCCTCTAGAACATTCCAAATCTATTCACCTATCAGTCGCACTCACACTCGCACTCTCACTCACACTACCACCACCACAACACTACAACCACACAAATAGCAAAAATGTCGGAAATCAAATGCTACAAAACATAACAAAACGGAATTCATAAACATCAAAAAATAAAAAAAAAAGCAACAACAAAATGAATGCATGAATGTGCGACGCAATATGCGGAAATGCGAAACGTAACTGACCAAAAGAGCAACTGGCATGAGGTGGGAGCTAGCGTGTGCCTTCGGTGGATTCGGTTAATAGTGACTGAAATGTAAATAGAATTAGTTTGAAAGTGACAAGAAAATAACTAGACTTTAACTAGTTCGAAAGCGGCAGTTGCGTAACCATAAATACACGGTAAAAGATTTAGACTTAAATGGTTTTAGAAGTTTTTGTTTTTTTTTTATGAAAAAATTTCAAAATCTTCGACGAGTCGTATGATTTTGTTATGTTAATGACTTGAATAAAAATTTCTACACATGATACTTTTCAGCAGCGGTAGGTTGCGGTAGACACGCCCCTTTTTTAGATATCGAAAATTTCTAATAACGTGTAAAATGAAATAATTCACTACTATAAATTGTTGTAGCAATGGCATTTGGAAGTTTTGTCCACTTAGTAATTTTATTAACGATTTTTTTAAATATTTTTAAAAATGGGGCGTGGCACCTCCCACATGTGAGTGAAAAGAATTTTAAATTTCGTATGCTAAAAACTACAGAATAGTTTATGTTAGAAAACCGAATTTTGTAGAAGCCATGCCATACCTAGTTGTAGCAAATGCACTTGGATACAATAATTGAAATCGCTTTTCGACCACGCCCACTTTTTCATAAAAGTTATATGAAAGGAACGTCAACATACTGAACATGCCATATATCTCTCATGCAGGTTGAATGAACGGTTTTATTTTCCACTGACATCAATTTTGTTATTCGTTATAAGATTCCTGGAAAATATTTTGGACGAGGTTAATGTTCAAATTCCAAGTGACCACGCCCACCAAAACACCTCTGTGTATTCAATGTTCAGTTCCCCAAATTAAGACTTCCTTGTTGGTTTTATTTACCTAACACTAGTCCCGTATGCTTTCGAAACATACTTTTTCAAAATTAGAGATCTCCCACTGGGCTATCATAGCAACATGCATGCCCTGTAGTGGCAACCTATAGGAAGTGACCGATGGCAAGTACACGTACTGGCAATGAACGACCACCATACGAGTTAACGTGATGAACAGCGTGTGCTCCGAGGGGTGAGAAAAAAAAAAAATGTACACTTTTGAATTCTTATTGAAAGTGTATTAGTACGGATGGCAGCGTGTGTGATGTGCAATGCGCTGGTTAGTGCAAAAAAAATATTGAATTTGAATTAAACATGCAAAATGAAACGGAATGAAGGTAGCAACAAAAAAAAAGACACTCAGCTTCATATAGAAAATAATAGAACACAGTGAAAAAGTCAAGAGCACCGTATCAATGCACGGCATCTACTATGAGCGTAAATGCTATTAGGAATTTTATTTTTAGAAATTGATGTAAGCACATGGGCAGTATACTCGTACATATAAAGTGGATTCCGCTTTCAGACTGGACTGCCTTTTGTGGTCTAAATATTTAATCGACTCGTCTCGATAACGTATCAAGTTCGCTCCTAAAATATTTGAATACACATGTACATATTTACTGTCTGTGTCACAAAAACAATGAGTAAGAAAAGCTAAGCTGGGGTTAAACTGAACTTTATATAGAAGAATGTGAACAAGAGTGACGGGTTTTGGATCTGTGTATGTGTGGAATTTGTGTCGAAAACATCAAGCGCCTAAAAGTATGCAGTCTGTCAGGCCTCACACCTATACGGCAAAGCAATTTCAACAAACTTTTCAATTTTTTATCCACTTTTTGGGTGCTCGGGACATACTTTTGATTCACATTTTTACCCGTTCTTGGACGGCAGTGTAACTCGGCGTTATTATTATTTTTACTTACCTTACAGCATATCGACTCAATTATGCAGCTTGAATTATTTTAATCGTATTATTATTTATTTTTCGTATTTCAAGTGTTTTTCGATTAGAAAAATCTCGCTGGGTAATTATCTGAACTGTTAAAATACTGCAAAATTTCTTCAATTTACTTTGAACACGGCTGGACTAGCGTTCTATTTCAATTAACTAGGTATATTAAAAAAAATTTGCACATCCATATACGTCCACCTGAGTATCTACATTGTGTGCAAGTGAAAACAATTTTTGGATATACCATGGCGTATGAGTAACAATAAATTTTCAACCAACCCAAAAGAAGAAAAAATATTTTTGTTACTCATACGCCATGGCATCTCCAAGCAATCCTCACCATTTCAACCAAACTAATGGAGGCAAGCAATGTTATTCCAATTCAATTACAGTCAACTAAATTATTTTAAAACGTGCTTGACTTGGGTAGTTAAAAAAAGAAAATTTCAGCAGACACACACGGCACTTCTGATACACCCTGTACTTTTTCAATTACAGTTGCATCTGAGATAACATGATTTACATACATAGCAGCGTTGGCCACGAAATTCCTGGGTTAATTTATGCACAAAAAACGCATTAAACAATTTTTGGCTGGGTTTTTTTACGCTTTGAACCAAAATAAATTTTTTAAATTTTACGCTTCTAAATCTTGAAAGGCAAGGCTTTTTAGATAACGATTTCCTAACCCCTTTGAATATATTTCTTCTTTAAAAACTGTGAAGCTACCAATGTATAAGAATGTGCAAGAAAACAAAAGTCAAATGGCACATCATCAACTTTTATGTTGACTTAGGCAGACTTGATCAAACAATTCAAAATTGTTACATTGTGTTTTATATAGGTATTTATATGACGGTGCATAAGCCGCACCATATTGTCAGTTATTACAACGGCAACAAATTATATACCTGCAACTTTAAGATTTTTCGTCATAATTGTTTTAAAAAAGGGTATTTCCATGCAAAAAACGGCACTCTTTAGCTTTCACCTCTTGTTGAGTCCGATTTTAATCATTACATCCCACACCAAATAAGATCTGGAATTTTATTACATCGTTTACTGCAGCTCTTAATGTTACCTACCGCTTCATACCCATATTGCACTAAAAACATTTTGGTTCACCTTGGTCGATATCTACGAAACTGCTGAAGCTAACGGTACAACTGATATCTCAGATTTTAAGGTGCGTATTTAGTAATACAACAATAAAAGTAGCATTCAATTCCATTAAGCAGTTTTTGAGTGATGCACGTTCAAACACGCAGACAGACAGACAAAAATTCTAAAAATGGTTGATTTCGCTTCTATTGGCTTAACGTAGCTGTTATCGATTTTTTTTAAATATCTGCAATGTTCTGCTATAATGTTTTCTATGTAGACATGAATATCTTAACTGGGTATTAATTCTATTTTCAGAACAAAGGACTATTTTAATTATTATTTCCCATATCGAGCTGTTTCATTCCAAATTTTTTTATTTTTTTATGATATGACTTTAAACGTAGAAAATAAAAAATTTATTTAAAATTTGGTACTGATAGATTTTTGAATTTTTTAATTCAAATTTAAAAATTTATATTTCAATTAGTTTAAGATGTGTGGTTAATGAAATAATCAACTAAGATAATTAAACTATAACTTATTAATTTATTAATCGTAAAATAAAGTTTTTCGATTAATTAACGATTAATCACGTTTTGTTGTATTAAATTATAAACTTACTAGTTTGAGAATAAAGAAAATTGAGCAAATCATAACATAGTTAATTAGATAATTTCCATTTATTTTAGCGTGTTATGAGCTTAAGTGGATAACTTAAGTCCTTTTCATATTCACTTATTGTATGAAATTAGTGAATTTCGCAAATTTTTGATTTTTAAACTTTTGAAAAAAAATTTCATTGGGTACTTGATTTTTTTTTATGTTATTAACTGTTTACTTCTATTAAAAAAAAAAATTATCGAATAAAATTGTATGTCTGGAACAATTCTTCACTCACATATTTCAAACATATCGAATTGGTCTCTAATCAAAATCGTTAAGAGCGGATTCGATACTAGTTATTCCGAACAAATCAATAAGACTTCATTTTCCATAGAATGCTCCATATATATATTTCTAAAGCAAATGATTTATAATTGCTATTTATGCTTCAACATTTAAGAAAAAACGAGTTAATTGATTCATCATAATTAATTACACAATTTCGCACAACCAAACGCCATTAAATTAACAAATCAGCATAAAAAATGTATGCCACACTGTCGGAATCACGCGGAAATAATAAGCTTGAACTGGTATGGAATATTTGGTGCTTAATTGCAGCAATTGATCAAATCTGCTCCATTCTTGTGATTATGTGAATGTGTAGGGTGTTTATTGTGATGGCCGACGCATTTAAGGTAACCACAAATAATTATGGTAAAATTTTAATAGCATTTTAAATAAGCAATGTGCAATGGAATTAACACTACCAACGGGGGGGATATTAATTAAAAAAATGCTTATGTAAGAGTAAGTGGGTAACCATAAGTAACCTTTGTGCTGAACTACTGCGCATTGGTTCAAATTCAATCCGTTAACAGCCATGTGTTTAAATTTTCTGCAGTGTATTAATTCGTTTTTGAACAAAATATTTGAGATTCTCCCAAAAATTACAGCATTAGATGGAAACCCTACTTAGCAATATTTTTAATGAAATGTGAAGCAAAATAACTGGCATCACTGGTTAAACCACTCCGACAGCTCACTTCAACAAGTCTCTTTTCGAGGTCTTTTCGGTGCCTAATTATCGCAGTAGTTAAAAACGAGTTGGTTTCACTGCTGGGTATAAACAAATGAAATCACTCATGCATTCCATAATTTTTCCTGTCGACAAGCGTAATTTGTATAGCAGTCGAAAATCGCTAACTACACGTAGTCAGTTTCACGCCCACTTAAATACAGCATAATATCATGCAGTAAAATTCAAACATGTTTAAATAATTAATTTTCTTTTTTTTTTCTTTTTTTTCCCACATGCACAATTTATTTTTAATGTGTTATGTATGTGTATTCATTAACGTTATGTAACATAAAATACACAAACTTACATATATTCATAATTTAAAATACATATTAGCAAACTCTGGCGTCACTTCAAATTTGCATAGAAAGCCTTTGTTTAATGATTAACAATTGCACACTTAAATTCTAAAATAGTTGGCTATGGAACTTTTATTTTCCCACATCATGCTATCAACAAATTTCGTCAAATATTTTATATAAAGAGAGCTTCTAGTATATTTCATCAATGAGAAACTAAATGAAGAACTCAACTGCACTTTTCATACGCTCTAAAGTTTTTGACCTGCACACGTCCGTCGTACGCCTGTGTATCTCAAACTTGTCACCTATCTATATGAGATTCCTGCTAATACACAGACACCTCCACGCTAGGAAAAAGCATCTACGTATGCAATTGTTTTCATAGTAGTGTGCGTGATGTGTCGGTGATGTGAAGTGACAAAGAAATTTCAGCACGTTGATGTGTGTATGAGCGCATGTAGGATGAATCTCGGTGCAATCACAGATGACAGTTGAAGAGATTTGAGATACAAAGGTGTTCAAGCACACATAAAATATATTTACAGTCATGTTTGGAACAATTTCAGCTAACTTCAGACTGATCAGCCATTATAAAAAAATTAAATTAAAAAAATTAAATAAAATAACATTTTGGTTGTGCTGTCTCGAGGTAAGTGTTTTTCTTGCAAACGAACAAATCACTACATTTTATTTTATTTTATTTTATTTTATTTTATTTTATTTTATTTTATTTTTATTTATTTTTTTTTTTTTTTTTTTTTTTCCGACAGCATAACAAAACTTCACAATTTGTATAACCTTTCCTATATCCACAAAGAATTCATTTAATTTTAATATTTTGAATCAACTCTTTCCAGTGATTTGTTTTAGTTTTATGAAGTCTAGCGAATCGCGATTTTAGTCCCCATAACTTTTAAAAAATGTATAAAAAATGCAAGTTATATTTCCGTTCCCTTTTGTGTTTTCCAATGTCACCATTATTCAAAAATTGATTCCCCTATATTTCAGCCATATATAGATACTTCTTATGCATTCCTATAACGGGATCCCGTACTTTTAAATTGCAGATGTCAAATAGTCAACCTAACCTGTGGAAAAATATTGGCCTTTATGCGGGATCCCGTGACTGATTCCAAGATCCCGAAAATAGCGGTAATAGGAGATTGCAAAAATTCGGCATCCTTAGCACATACTTTTTACCATCCCACTGAATTTTCTATAGCGCTAATGTGATTTAATTTGCTCTTTTCGCTTCCGCTAGCTGCTTATTAGCATATTTGTCTTATTTCCGAAAGTTTTTTAAATTTCTTTTTATCCATTTAACAAATCTTATAACCCATTTATTTTCACCCATCATTTGCATACCATTTTCTCTCTAAAACTCACTAATTCTCAACATACAGCGATGGAGAATGACATTATTTTATGTATACTCGTACACAAACAACAAGTATAGCTACAGGCCATATCACAAGTACAGGGATGGCTCACTGATGACAGGTTTTAGAACTTTTGGAATAATTTTCACCGCATTTCATCTATATAAATTTAAACAAAATATGCTTTCGTGTGGAAGAAAAAAGAAAAAAATGTAATAAAAATTAAAAAAATATATTTGTGGTTTATTCAAAAAAATTTAACTTTTCTTCTTAAGAAGCGCACAGAGGTCAGTAGCAAATAAAATAAATCTAAAAATATTCAGCCTTCTCGGTACTGCTGGTTGACTCTGTTTATGGCATATTGATGCTACTTCATTCACGCTACTTTGTTTGTTTGACCAGCACCCTCAACGTCAGCATTTAGCCTGTCATATCGACCGTTTATTTACGTGCATTTCTTTTGCTTTTACCATCCTCCATGTCCTCATTGGTTTTTCGACGCTTTGTAAATTGCACGTGACATAATTACATTGCTCCCTTCAGTTACTTAGCGTAATTTTCTCGGAGATGTTGGACTACTTTCTCTTAACCACCGTCATTGTCCTCAGCAATTGACTTGTTATTATACTCCGCAGTTACTGTCATCTTTCTAGATCTACATACATACATACATACATGCATTCTTCTGAACTTGTACCATCATGTACATTAGGGGGTTTCTACTTTATCCAAAACGAAATTAATAGGAGTTATCAACTTGAAAATTGTATTCACGACTGAATCGAAAAAAACAAGTCATATATGGTTCATGAATTTATAATGATAAACTCATACGAGTCATATATGAGTCATTAAACAGCGAGGTTTTCTGTTATATATTATAAGTTGTTATTTAGAGTGCAAACACATGTGACTCATGAATTTTTCACTGCATAAACTAGTGAGTCATATATGACTCATTGAAATTTTATTATTATTTCTAAAACAAAAAAGCATTCAAATGTTACTCATGACTTTTTCGCAGTATAAACTAGTGAGTCATAAAAAAAATTATTTTTATTCAGAACTCAAAAAATCGTTCAAATGTGACTTATGAATTTTTGACAGTATGAACAAGTGAGTCATATGTGACTCATTGAGAAGGAAAGTCTTACATTGGTAACTTCCATCATCAAGTTTATTTTATTTCTTTATATTTTCATACTTTTCATGAATTGCAATCGAAAAGTGAATATCTCGTATTTATAAATAACACATTCTACCCCATGCCAAGCAAAAAAAATTAGTCAACCCACTCTAATACAGATATATGCATGTACATGTATACTTGAGCTCTGCAAGCCTGTATGCAGTTACGACATGGTATGATGCTCCCAGCTACATACTTTCCCTCTCATACAAACATAATTTTCTTGTCGACCGGTGTACCACTTAACGATTTATGAAGACGAGAGAAATACTTCCGCTTCCTTTTCTACTTTTCTTGTGGGTATTTAGTATGTGAGTGTTTGTCGTTATACCACAGAATAATGCGTGTTACTTATGACACCATAAATGCATGAAGCTGATTTAATCCGCTTTGGGTTTCTAAGTATGTTAGACAAGGTATGTGGGGCAACAAATTGGAAGAGGAAACCCACAGAATAACTTAAAACGCCGATATGGGCTAGCAATAGGTGGAGAGTATATAAATTGCTAAACGATAAATATTTAGGTAAATATATTCATAAACGTATTGAAAGCCGTTTAATATAAATTATTGAGTTAAAAATATTCAAATTTAAATTTCCAATTTAGTAAGGCTCCTTCCATAAGATTCCATACATTAGGACCTCTGCAATAGTCGGCTTTTGAAGGGTAAATAATAGGTAGCCTTGTAAGGATATTCAAACTCAAATATTTTTAACTTTACAAAGACTCATCAACCATCGACGGCAATGGAGAAATTCCCTCAAGAGCCAATTTATTTTTCACTTACTTTCGTTTTACATATTCCCTTGAAAATGCAACTTTTTACTCCATCCAACGACTCTTTGATGAATGACAAACATTACAAGTTTGCCTGCTATTTTGGCTTCTTTCACGCAAATTTGTAAATATTTGTCTTTTTGTAAAAATCATCTGACGTATAAGCAAATCACGACGTATGCGTACCAAACACACAGCAACTCGCACTAAGTGCCTGCTAGTGATTGCGTAGCAAAGCCAATGGCCACTCTTGCCAAATGTAAGCCAAACATGGAGTTTTGAAAAGCCGATTGTCAAAAATGACTATGAATGTGACAGCGACAGGATATCTGCAACAACATTTTTGCGTGCGAAAATAGGCAAAGCTACTCGCGGTGGAAATAGAAACAAAGAATTTGTAGGAAGGAATACACGGCGTATACGTAACATAGAGGTTGGTTTGCATTTGTGGGGGATGCTACGAATGTTGAATTTTTAGTATTCGTGAAGGTGAATGTGAATGGCATTAGTAAAGCTCTATGAAGCAGGGTTGTGTTACTTTGTATGGAAAATAATAATAAAAAGTTTTATTTATGATGCGATGAAAATTGAAGTGATAAATTAGGGGATTATACATAAACTTTTATTGCAACATTTTGAATTGGTTTGGTTATAATTCTGAAAATTTCTCAGTGAAATTCCCAGAAATTATTCTAAAATAATCCCGAAAACAAAACCGAAATGACCCAGATAAAATAATCCAGAAAATTTTTTTAAATAACCCTGGTCAGGTCCCAAAATTATCGTTAAAACTATTCCGAAAATATAAAAGAAATAATGACAAAAGCCTTACGTTGTACAGCAATTGTCCCGAAATGGAATTAGTGAATTCAAATAAATTTATAGGTTAAGAAGAAAAGGGCTAGTTAACAATAGAAACTTATCTACAAATTATTTAAGAAATACCAAAATATGAAATAAGAAAACATCATCCACTTCACTCCAATGGACGAGTATGAAGAGAAGATATGCTAAAAAAAACACGACATAAAAATGTGAGTAGGACAACATCTCGTCGATTTACACGGCTTACTTCCTTAGCTACTTTCGTCAATGCAAGATTGCTAATAGTTGGACGAGTGGACGATTTTTGTCCGGTAAGACTTTGAGCCTTGAAACAGGTTTCTATGATATCTACAAACTTTTCCTAGAAGTTTCTTTTCAGCCAGTTTAGGGGTCAGTTAATATAACTTGAGTAAAATATTTATAATCTGCCCATTAGAGTTATTGGGAACTCAGCGCTTGTTCTGGGTATTTCCTTTTTATACAAATCACACCCCGCACATGAATCTCATTTGTATATTCCATATTTGCATGCTCCCCAAGCATGAATTCACTTCATGCCACGTGCGTGAGACAGCATCATCAAACTCATCTTACGGCTACACAAACAACTGCATTTTCTTAAAAAGAGTTATCCCAGCAAAACAGTTGAAACCAATTCAGAAGACACCATGTTGCTCGGTTGTGATATGTGTTTCAGGATGGTCAGTATTTTTCTAAATTTTCCCTTATTCTTAAAAATGACGGAAGTTAATTAAAATTTAGGTTTCCAATTTCTAACCTTCTGCTCAACTTTCATTTTTATACCCAGCGTACTAGTACTAGTACAAGGGTATTATAATTTTGTCCACATAACGGTACTAGGTCACGTCAAAAAATAATCGATTTAGATATAAAGTTCCAGGTATGAAAGTTCTTAGGTTGAAAAGAGGAATTGATTAAGGCATGTCCGTCCGTCTGTCTGTCTGTCCGTCTGTCCGTCCGTGTACACGATAACTTGAGTAAAAATTGAGATCTTTGCATGAAATTTGTTATACAGGTTACTTTTTGGCCGAGGTAGGTTGCTATTGAAAATGTACAAAATCGGATGATAACCACGCCCCCTTTTTGATATAGAAAATTTCGAAATTTCCTGTTTTCCATCCTTCCATTTCTAGCTGAATTTTAGTTTGTTTGCTCTTTCCTTTTTCATTCCCTCTTATATTTTATATAAGTTTCGTTTATGTCCATTCCTTTAAACCCTTAATTTCTTTTCCCTTCCTGTTCTCCTTTTTCTTTTTATTCTTTAGGTCTCTACGCTTGCTTACCTTTCCAGTCGGTACCTTTTCCTTCATTTCAAATAATTTTCGGGTCCTTAATTTTCCTTACCCTGCCATTTTACCTTTCTATTTAAGTTTCCTTTTCCTGTTTCTTCCTCTATCTACCTTTTTCATAACTTACTTGTCGGTCTTTTTCTAACTCAATTTCAATTTCTTCACTCTTTCCTTTTTCATTCCTGTTTCCATTTTCTATCAGTTTCTCTTATGTCTCTTCCTTTTAACCTTTAATGTCTATTGCTTTTCAACTTTCCTTTCTTTATCCGTTATTTTCCTTTTTCGTTCAATATCCCTTTCGGTTTCTCTATAAGTTTAATTTCCCCCTCTTCAGATCCTTTCAACCAATTTCCGCCTGCCTTAGTTTTCCTTTATCTCTTATTTTTTGATTCTAATTCAGTTTCCCTTCCCCTCTTCTTCCTCTTATTTTCCCTCTCCTACCATCCCTTCCGTTTCTCTTCCTTTTCCTTTCCTTTTAACTTCCTTCTTTCTCGGATCTCTTTCTTTTTCTGTTTCCTCTCCCTTTTGCGTTTTTCTTTCACTCTCCTTTTTATGACAGTTTCTCCCTTCCTCTTTTTCCCTTCTTTCATACAAGCCTTTTTAAATTTGATTTCCAAAGCTCCTACCAAATTGTTTGCTGGGTTTTTGCAACAAATTCCATAAAATACTTTTAAAATTTCCACACGAAAACTCTCCATCAGCCGCAAAGTCAATTTTAAATATGTTCACCGTCAACTTCTTTACAAAATCTCTGTAATAGTTTTGGTAGTCGTGCAGCTTCTTCCACTAACACACTGCGAGCGCGTTGATGTCACAAATTGTCGCACCAAATGGAAGCGAAAGTTTCTTCATTTTGTTTGTTTTGTCCGACAAAATGCAGGCGATGCACTTAATAATGGCAAAATGCTCACCAAACAAAGAAGAGTGGAAGGGGGTGGGTGGAGTAACTTTAAAAATTGCTTAAATGCCACCAATGTCTTTGTTGAAGTTTTCCATCAATTTTGGCGACCAAGGGACGTGCGCCATGCCAAAGTTGAACGTGTGCGTGAACGGCGTAATTGTCCTTTCATTTTCGTATGGGTACTGGAAATTTGTTTATACGTATGCACGCATGAACATGCATTTATTACAAGCAATTTTAAAAATAAATTTCCCGCCACACACCCCAACACCTTTTACGTGCTTTCAAATGAATAAAGAATACTTTATAATAAATAGCCTGAATAAACTAAAGATGGCACGGTTATCACCTCACTGATGTACATTAGGGTGTGCAAAGATCTACGCTTTTGCGTATTCTCTTAGAAAGACCACACAACGTCGAACGAGTTCAGGAAATCGAGACACCAGAAATACTTCCTCCGTTGTTGTCGTTGTTGTTGTTGTAATATATGTATGTACTTCGCACTTCTTAGTGAGAACATCCATTCATGGAACTGAATACCGTGAACCAAAGATGTAGTCCTTGTAGGTACATATGTTATTGTCGTACTTACTCGACTGCTGCGAGAATGATTTATTTGAACCCGAATGTCGATTCTAGTCAACTCTTATGTCAGAAAAGTGGTTTCTTGGCCCAACCTAATCTGTAATTCATTTGTAAGCATTTCTCTTGACGTGACAGCTCTTCGGATGCTCGTGCATTGTAGATTTCTCAACTGTCATCTAGAGTACACTCACTTGCAGGTTGAGTGAGCGAAAAATGCTGAAATTGAATTTATATTTGTTAATGGATATTGGAGAGAGTGAGTGAATGCGTAAGGTGAAAGTAAAAATTTAAATGTACTGACAAGGCGAAAAGCGCAGTGAAAGAAATTAATTATGAAAAAAAAGTATTAATAAAGGCCAGCTGGTATTTTTAAGTTGTGAATTGGCTTTGCTTTTGGTTGAACTCAATGTGTCTGAGATGGAGCTAGTTTGCTGGGAACCATAGATACATACATACAACCGTTCCTTCTAGGAATGACTAGTTTTTGAAATTTTTATTTTGATGTTATTTTAGAGTTTTGATTTAATAATGCTGGGAGCACGGGATCTAGAAATTGTTCGAGAAACTATCTAACCTGAAAACATATGATGCATATTTGCATATAAAAAAGTAATTTTTTTATTAAAAACGACAGTTATTTTAATTATAATAAAGAAAAATCAAACCTTAAAGATCTAGCCCACCTTTTTAAGCTTTTGAATCAAACTTTTCTCTCAATTGAAAAATTCAACCTATACTATGTAATGTTATCTATAGTTTAGACTGATTGATTTTACCGATGATCCTTATGAAAAGGCTCAACTTAATCGTAGCAGACAAAGCCTCAACGTTTTCAATATGTTGGACTATCTTCAATCAATCTTCTGCTATTTCATTCTCCCTCGAAGCAATTCACCATCTCTTGACTCACTACCATTCCCTCTCTTGTTTACACGCTCTTCCACTTACTCAATTGTATTTGACTGAAGAGTAGTCGTCGTGAAAAAAGAAGTACTTACTTTATGAAGAAAAATATTTTTCTGATTGCTCTTCAAAATAATTAAACGCTGAAATCACCCTTTTCTTCATATTTTTTTTATTCAATCCTTATTTATGTTTTAATGTTCATTTCCATTAAATTATTACTTAGAATAATTAAATTTTTACTTAACTAAAAAACAAACGGTATTATGTGTACTTTCTCACACTTACACTAAAAAAATGCTAATAAGAAAATAAAATTGTAAACTTTTGTTTACTTAACAGAATGTCTCTCTTTTCGTTTTATAAATGGGTTCAAAATTGATTTACTACATGGAATCAGAATGGACTTTTGTTGTGTAGCTTTTTTTTTTGGGACAATTTTTTCCACTATATTATACCGAAAGGTCCAAAAGTGTACGCAAATTTATTAAAAAATATGGTTTCTTAATTTTTTTTTAAGATTGGGATACCTCCGGGCGGTGTTTAGAAACTGGTCCAGTAAATTTCTTCAGTGTAAAAGTCATTCAGTAAAAGTTCATTTGTAGTCGGCATGTAACTGGTAGATACTGCCAATTTGCAGAGAATATTAAAAGCGAAAGAGCAGCAGAGCCCCACAATCTCCGAGGAGGTACATATGTATGTACATATATCTCAAAATGATTGTATTTCTATTATTAATAGAGCAACTTTTTTATAAAGGATCACAAAATGGCCAACTGAAAGTAAATCTTTAAGAAACAAAATTAGGTTGGAACTATCAGAACAAAAAAAAAAAAAAAAAAAAACAAGAAGCAATAGCTGCCTCACGAGTTCAGTTCAGAGACAACTCACGTGTTCAGTTCACAGAGTACTCACGTGTTCAGTTCAGAGAGTACTCGCGTGTATGTATAATAATAGTTCATCGTATTAGAACAAAACTCGTTCTGGCTGCTGTTGCTCTTACGAAGGCGCTCTTGAACTATACGCTTCTGATATCTTAGACTTTATACGAATATTCCAGCTTTTCTTATGCATAACATGTATATTTTGAGACAGAAAAAAATTTTTATTTTTTTTAACAATTTTTAATAATAACATTAAAAAATTTTGGTTAAAGGATGAGAACATTGTCGATCAATTTAAAGTTTGACATTTTGACTAAAAAAATAAATAAGTTTATTTGTAAATACTGATGGTTGGAAAAAATAAAATTTAACAAAAAAAAAACAAAAACAATACTATTTTTTAGTCAAAAATTTCATAAATTTCTTTAAACATAACAACAATATTTTTTAGTTAAAAATTTAATAAAACTTTTTAAACTTAAAATCTAACGCAATTTTCTCAGTTTGTACTGGATTTGTGTGATTGAATTTTGCAGTGAACAAGATTTTCTCAATAATCTCCATGCGTGATAACTTAAAAAACCAAAAAAACACCATTATTTTCGTTCCCTGCATTTATTTTTTTTTTTATTTATAATTTTTTAAATCAATTACTCTTTGAAGCTTTGATTTAAAAATTTATGTTATTTTGCTAAATACATACAAATCTTTCAGCAATATTATCATAACATAATTTAGTTAATTTTCCTAGACGTGAATAAAGTTTTGATTGGAGTTTCATGGTGATGAAGTTATGATAATTTGTAAATATAATACTTATTTTTGACAAACATACACTCATGTATAATTATACCTTATATACATATGTATTTATTTAGTTAGCTTTAATATTCGTGAACATCAAATGACACTGGATTAAACATTACTACTTTTGGGTTTTCCGTTTTATATTTATAAATTACTACATACATACTTTAGGTACTTTTGGACATATAAATATATTCGTGAATATTTAGGTATTTCCTGCAGCTATTTAGGAACAACGCAAAATAAAATATATTAAATTTATTTTCATAGTTGGTATTTTAGCACACAATGATTTTTATACGTAAAAGCGTACATACATACATATAAACATTTAAATTTATTTTTTAGTAGTGTAGTTTTCTGAGGAGCACAAACTTTAGCATGGTATATAGAATGTATGTATGATTGCTGCTTACATAAATAGGTACATTTAAGTATAAGTTTTACTTGTTTATTTTTTTTTCTTGCTAAGTTTAAAAAAAAAAATTCAATTCCACATTATAAATATATGTATATCCCTGCATATCATGGTTTGAATTAGCTTACACGTGCATACATTTCTTTGATTTAAAAGTATATACATACCTATATAAATTAAAATCAGTTTAAAAAAAATCGCAAGACATACATACAAGACTGTATTGTTGGAAGCTAGCGCACATATAAACAATTTAAATGAATGCATTATAAACCTTCAAATTACACCACTCCTAATTTGCTGCAACATACTTTTCTCTGTTAATGCTCTTAACCCCTCTGTACAAACACAACAGTCGCTGTAAATTAAGAGCACAATACAACAGCTTTATGTTAGCAGCCTTTTGAACTCTGTATTCACGCTGTAAACTTCCCATTAATTAACAGTGGTTGGTGTGCTAGGTACTGCTACATTGGAGCGCATGTTGCTTGTTTCTTGTAATGGAACCCATTGTGCAATTGAATTTTTGGAACGAAACATTTCTTCGAAAAATATGCGTTCATCGGGTCGTACTTCTGTAGAGTTACCAATAACAGCGCGTCCTAGAATTTCGCTTGAACCTATTTAATGTAGTGGAAAGTATAAGCGTGGCATTAAACTTTTTGTTGAAATAAGCTTTTTTGTTAAAGGCCTTACCCAATAGTCCATCATGTACCACCGTAAACTCAATCAGACAATTCTTTAATACTTCTTTGTTAACATCGAATGTTAGCGCTTCATTGTACACAGGATTGACGGTGTTGCGTGCTACACCAGTTTTTCGTTTTTTAATTTTTTTACCACCCGAAATTAGCGCCACTTTAATATATGGATCTGATGAGTTGCGTGAATCGTCGATTATTCGTAAATTGCGTGCTTTAATAAGTACTACAGTTAAGCGCTCAGCCGATTGTAGAAATGACAATGAAACCATTACATCACCCAAATCGACTTTAAGGTCCTTGATTTGAAAAAGAAATAAATAGTTACATTAAAAAAAACTTTCAGAGCTGAATTGCAGAGGCAAACAAATTTAGAATCTACCACATATGTACATATTTTGTATAGTGTTTCGAACCATGAATTTCTTACCTGCTCCGAACATGATCCCAATGGCGTCCACAACTCCACCTTCTCAGTTAGGTCCAAACTGTTTAGTGGTATTTGCGCGCCACCAATACAAACGTGACGTGAGTAAGCATCAAAGTCATAGAGCAAAATCTCTATGGCGCGTCTGTTGATTTGATTTGGATTCTCTTCAAAAACGAAGTCTTCATCGAAAACTATAGAAGCAGCATAAAAAAAAAGTTGTTGGGAAAACTAAAATAATAATAATTTAAGCTTTCACCTACCTGGATTAAGTGTTTTCTTATGTATGCGCGTTTGCCAGAAATTCTTCTTCTCAGGAAGTAGGCGTACTTTAGCATATGGATCGGCGGTACCACTAAAGTCTCTTGGTTGTAAGTTTTGTGCCTAAGAGTTTGAAATTTGAGGTTAACTTTTTCAAAGAATTGTTAAATAAGTAAAAGAAAAGTATCTCCATAAGCTTCAAAATCTACTATTTGCTTTCTGCATTAATGTTTAATGAATCATTCAGACTTGATTAATGTAAGTAATGATTATTAATTGTAGCCGGTTTGATTGATTTTATTTTGAAAAAGCCTACTTATTTTAAAAAGTATTCAAAATAAAAAATTATCAAAAACAATAAATTTTTTTTATTACATTTTGGCAGACCTGTTAATTTTGATAAGTAATTAGTAATCTTTTTATTAGATTTTTTTTTAATTGGTAATGATTATTTTATTTGTTTTCAAGAAAAGGCAATAATGAGAAATTGATTATTTTGGATTATTCTTAATAATCGTGTAAAATCATCATTTTTTAAATTACTTTTTTAATTAATTAGAAAAAAATCGTTAAAAATTGAACCGGTAAAAAGAGATTAAAAATAGTTAAATGAAGTCAAATAGAATAAAAAAGGATTTTTTGATTTTCTCTGATTTCTCCAATGCTAAATTATTATTATTATATAAGTAAGTTATTCGCGGATTATTGTGAACGATTAATCACTGTTAGTTGATTACTTAATTAATCAATTGATTACTCAATTCTAACGGGAGTTTAACGAGTCTGATCCAATAGATAATCACATAAATATTGAATAAGACTTTCTCTTTTTTAAAGTCGGATTAGAAATGCAAAACTAGCGATACTCTCGACTATCGATATATAGCTTCGATATATCGTCGATAGTTTTCCACCTCTAGGGCACATCAAATCAAGCAGTTAGATTGTTCAAAGTAGTATAAAAAGATCTCCTACTTGATGGCAATTCCATCTTTCGAGTTCGAAGCTCAATTCGTCTTGACAGATGTTCTAGCAAGAATGGCAAAGTTTTCACTCACCTCTATCAAATGCACCGACAGCATTCCAGCAATCGGATCATAGACCACGCTCATATGAATATTACCACGAATTTCATCGCTTCCTTGTGGTGAACCCTTCTGTTGCGAGTTCTATAATGAAAACAAACACAAAATGAGGAGACCTCTCCGCTTAGTGATTTCTGCAAACACTTACATTTCTATAAAGTGACATATCAATTTTCGTATGATCTAATTTTGCGCTCATCGATGATACCTTCGGCCTACTTGGAGTCATACCTATAACTACATGTTTATCGGAACGTGTTATGGGTACCGAGCTAGTTGAAGACATTGAGAGCGTATTTGACTTGAGACTACCCGTTGGCGAAGTAGGTGTAGGTGGTGGTGACTCTTCAGCTGATGTTGAAACCTGTTGTTGTACAGTCTTGCGTGCGGGTGGTATCCAAAATGATTGATCGTCGGTAGTGATTGAGGTGGGACTGCCATTGCCTTTACAAATCGAACGTGAACGTGAACATTCACTAACATTGTCTGCATTGAAACCAGCAGCACCGGCGACAAGTGGATCGTTGCTATTAAAGATGGAAATTGTAGAGAGTGATATATGTTTAGAAAAGGTTTCAACTCACCACTGCTCCGTATTTTGCGTCTCAGCTGCTGATTCTAATAAATTTTTCTCAAACCAATTGAGTCGATATTTTTTCGAACATGATACATAGAAGAGCGCACTGAATACCGTGACCACCAAAAATGATATGGAGGCATACAAACCCACTTGCGCCACCGAAAACTCATCCTCCCTTATAAGGATATCCATATCCTTACTATAGCTTATGGAAGGCATTTATGCGTTTGGTGAAGTAGCAGTAAAAACGTGCGATTGTTGAAAGCGTCTGCAAAAGAGTAGAGAAATAGTTAAACATGAAAAAAGTGTTGGCAAAAACTTTTATGATAAAGCTTATGTGCTTAGTGAAAAGCTTTTTTAAAGCTTTCATACGTTTTTCTCTAGTAACAGTTGTCTTACGTTACATACCTCTCACTTATATACATACATATCAAATGGCGCTATATTTTTATGTCAATTGTATAAATTACTTTAGAGGAGCTTAATACCTTTGGTCTATAGTGGCATATATATGCCAACAGTAAGTATCTTCATAAAACATGGTCACACAATAGCGCTCAATTCAAAGCATATGATTAAAGCTGGCGCTAGTCACATGCTCCTTTGCGACTTCTTCCACAGGTATCACAGATTATTTAAATTTCTTTTCCTTTATCTGATATGAGTTTGGTTCTAGCTTTTTAGAACGAACAGAAGCTTTCTCCCCATTGTTCCACTACAAATATATGAAAATAAATATTCAAACAAATTGAATCCCTTAGCAAATCAATTAGCAACAAAGTTTCCTTGCCAAATAATTTTTCATGCATTTGCTAACTAATCTAATTTACTAAAAGCTTTTTATTCACAAATACATTACGAGCGCAGTGTTGCAGTTGTGCCACCAAAGTGCCAATTTGGCCTATAAATTTTCCCCTTTTTTTTTAAATAACTTTGCTTTTGAGCTCAAGTTTTACCCTTTTTGCTTACACATAGTTTGAAATTTTTGCCACAGAACTAAAAATTGTTTAAAATTGCTATGGATTTAGTGAAAGGAAAGCGCTTTAACGAGACCTTAGACGATAAAATGTTATAAAAGTATTATAAGTTTTTTTCTAAATTAAATTTTAAACAAAATAGTTTACATAGATAGTGTAAAATTACCGATATTAATATATGCTGTTGGAAATTTTTAACAGCAACAATTTTGAAATCTCAAATATTTAAAATCAGATATCAAATAGAAAATTCGAAACTAAATATCATTCGGGGTTTTTTTCTAAGGACGAAACATAATAAAAAAAAATAAACATAACCTTCAAACTTATGCAATTATTTTTTTCGACCCGGTCTAATGCGCAGTAATCATTATATCTAAAGTCTGGCCACACCGCACGTGTTTACCTATAAATTCATAAAATATTTATTAATGCAACTTTTTTTTATATGAACTTGGATCACGTTTTCTTTGTGTGCATGCGATGATTTATTATATTTATCGATATTATACTCGTCGTGATTTTGAGCACATTCTTCAGTAGATAGGTAAACTGATAAAAAATTAAAACACGGGCATTTTGTTAGGTTATAAATTTGAGCATACAAATGTAGCTATGTACATAGTATTGCTGGTAGTATAATGTGGATAAAATCGTGAAAACAGGCTAGCCTATGGGGACCAATCTGTTTTCAAATATGGCGGCGAGGACCTGATAAAGCTCACGAGCATAAGAACATTTTATTTATTAACTAAAAATAGAGCAGTAAAGGGTTAAATAAAAGCTAGAGTTCAATTTTTTTTCGCATAAATATTCCATACATTATGAACTTCAAAGCAAGAATCAATTTAATTCGATTAGATATCCAGGTATGACACTTTTATGTTATCTTCAAAGAAAGAAGCAAAAAGAGAAATAACGAATTCAAAGCAATCATCAATAAGAGATATGACGAATGTTTGAATTATAAAAATATGTAAGAAACTGTGGAAGAGCTATTGCACATGAATAACTGTCAGTCTATGTCCTTGCTGTATTGAATTTACTTTGCATTGAATTACAAAAACTGTACAAAAGCTGTTCTAGCGTAATCTAAAAGAGAGATGCAATAACAAATCCTTATAATACCTGAATAATAAATAGGGTAATCCAATGAACCAGGATGGAGCATAAGAATCGACCTTGCTGTCTCTTCACTAAAAAATATTAGATCAAATGTATCACGTCGTCGTAAATGGCAGAGATTACAAATGAATCACTCTTCTTAAAGCAAACCAACTGAGCAGCGGATATTGTGGACACAGTAATGGGAGAAGAAGATTTCGCCTTATTGCTAATAACTTCCACAGCCTAACAGAAAAGAGAAGCGCACGCTGACTAAAAAAACAGTTGATGATCAATTAATCATAAATGATGAATTATGCATCATACAATGGTTACAAATGTTTGTTTAAATTTGAAATTTTTTTGTAATACGTACATTGACAAGCTTTAAAACAGTTTGCGAAGGCAATAAATGTTATCAAATTTAAATTTTCAACCTCATAACCAAAGTTGTTTTGCAAAACACTCACCATTTTGTTTATTGGGTTACTTTTCGCTGACACTGACGCACGGCAATTTGTTTGTGTGAAACACGTTTAATATATTGAAAGCGCTTTGTCAACAAAACACATCACAATCAGAACAAACACACGCCATGACGCATAGCTTTGGTTCAAAGGTTAACTGATAGGATTTCTCTTACAACTTATTTATGTAAATCAATTCAAGCGACTCTATGGTGCTATTGGCATGTGAAATGCGTACGACCTGTTGTTTAGTGTGAGTTTTAACTGGGGTTAAAGTTGAACTTGGCGCAACCTTTTACTTTGCTCATTCGAACTGCTGGATTTTATTTGTATTGGGGGTGACGTTAAGATCCTTTGTTGCTAGGTGAAATTTTTTTATATTAAGAACGAAAACCCATCTATAATACTGCAGTTGAAATCGCCGGGTCTCATCATACCGCATACGGCATTATGACCACCTATTTTTTTTTAAACATTTTTAAGACCTGGTAAAGTTCCTGGTATTATGGTTCTTTTATTGGAATGGCGAGTCACTTATGACTCCAATTTACATCCCCTGATTAATCAGTGAAAACTTTTAACTCTATTCCTTAATATCACACTCCTCAATTTGTTCCGGAAATTAACCCACTTAGCGCCAGTCAGTTTTGGACCAGCTGTTCTACAGTTTTTTTCTCCAGGCCATTTTTCCAAATCGTTAAGCTTGCCTCTCAACAAGGAAATTTCCTCTTAGTACTTCTTGGGAAATTTCAACCCTTCTTTGCAGCTGAAGAAGTTTTCTTATATTATAAAAATCAGCTGGGCCATTCTGAGTGCCATTCACAATATGTATTTTGTCATTTTATGAGATGATAGAGAGCACAAAAAATTATCTTCCCACAAACGAAATGCCTTCCTAATTCCTAGAAACAAAAGTGCATCGACAGCTGTTTTGTTAGGTACGGTGGTTCGTTTACTTCCACAATCTATTTTGTTTTCTGAGATAAATTGATGTTGGACTATTACGTGCATTAGGGTGCAACTTATTTTGCTACCTTGTTTTGTCATCATCTGAGGAAAATCTGGTTAAATAGGACGCGGAAAAGACGCAGCCAAGCGGATAAGGAAAAATGGACATTTTCCAAGTTGTATTTAATTGAATTTGCAAGGTACGTAGTTCTAGGGCGGAGAGTTGAGGCTATTATTGTAGAAAACATCTTAAAAGAGAGATCACTTATTTCTGCTTATATAAAATCGAAGGCTATTTTTAGGAAAAATATATACTTGGAAGAGAGAGTTTTTCACTTGCTGCTTTATTCTGTTCTGTTAACATCATTCTAATTATGTTTGACGTCATTTAGAACTGCGTTTTCTTACTTTTATAATCTTTCCAGCACGAGTTTTATTTTATAATAATTCCTCCAATACAGTTTTTTTATGACCAAACTAAAATTTTAAACGGAGTTTCGTTCGTTACTTAACAAAAAAATGTCATTCGTTCAAATAAGACACACCCTAATGTCCATACCTGCTTATATGCTTACACTTGTTGATGCTACTAACTTACTTAGTACCTTTGCAAGGTAGCGAATCCAATTTAGTTGTATGTGCACATACGGATTGCATACCTGTTACATTCAGAGTTGCCATTTTGACTAAAATTTAACATATTTGGTACATTTTATGTCATTTTTTAAACGACTGTTTTTGTAGTTATCTTTTTTTCCTTGATTTTCTAGTCAGTTTTCATAGATCCGAAACCCTCCGGAACCAATTTCCATCTTTTTCACCCCCCCGAATCTGAATAAATAAAGTTTGAAATCGTCTATTTCGTTTCTTTTTTTATAAATTTTATCTTAAATTATTTTCACTTGATTTAGTTATTTGCAATATATTTTTGATAATACATTTACGAACAAAAATCTATTTTCACCAATTAATTTTGCGCAAATCGATTTATCACTAAACTAAAAAAAACCGTATTTCCGACTCGAGCTCACATCTCTACCTAGTATCGCAGCATACTAGAACAACATCATTCGGACGCCTTATTGTATGATTATCAGAAAAGATCAAGAGCTGAAATAGACTATCTTTCATTTCAAAGTATTTCATTTTTAATATTTTAACGTTCCCGAAGGAATTCTTTATCGAAATTATTCATAAATATTAAGTCAACATTTTTTACGCATAGACGACGGCAACCCTAATTTCGTATTCCCTGCACGTTATACTTGCTAAATTAACTTCCCACTGTCCTATAATTTGCACAGGTATCCTTTGTAATGCAAATTGTTGTACGTTGACATCCGAACACATTTACCTAAGCACATATTTACAGGACAATTTAGCAATTTATGCACTGGGGAAATCGTAAATTTAGCTTTCTGCAATGTGTGTAAAGTCGTGTAGGTGTTATAGAGCACTTTCTATTTGTTGTGATTGCTTATGAATCCTTAAATTTAATGTTTTTCCTCAGCAAACCCGCTTGGCGTCTCCTTTAAGCCACATTGTATGGACAATTTATACAATAAACCTGTTGTTTAAGGCTCTAAGGATTACTTGGTACTATTTTATTATGGTTGGTTTAGGTAACTAATCTGTCTATCCGTAATTTTATCTAGAGATTATGAATAATACTAATTAATTCATTGTGTGGCATGTCACTGCCATGAGCCGTAGAGTGTTGAGGTAGTTCTGGAGTTCGTAGTTCCTACAGTTCCGCAAATACAATTATTAATTCTGAAAATTTTTTCACGGATTTTCATATGCAATTGACAATCCCGTTTGACAATTCTGATATACATTTCATCATTCTTGAAATACAACTGACTATTCTGAAATCAATTTTATTATTTTTGAAAAAGACTTGGAAAACTTGTAGGTATGTACCACACGTTTGTCATACTAAAATCAGAAAATGTCAATTGAGTCTTAGAAAAGGTTATTGGATTTGAGATTTTGTTGGATTTTGTCTGAAGTTGAGACGCTATTAATAGGATTCGAATAGGCAATTGGATTTCGAAGAACTAAAAAAAACCCATCAAATTCTAATATCTGCCGTGGCATAAGTAGGTGATGACTCTATTGCTGATTGGCTGGCTTTAGAAAAGTTCTTTTCAATTAAGCCAAAAAGAGGAGAGAAATTGTTCTTTAACCATATCAGTGGCAAACACAAAATCTAATCAAACCTTCACTATTTTGGCAGTGAAAAGAAATAAATACTAATTTGTAACCTAAAATCAAAAAAAAAAAAAAAGGTTTTCAATCTATTGTTTTGTGTTTACAAGAAATATTCGCAAAGGTTAACTACATGCAACGCCCACATACAATTGCAATTTGATATGTTTTCATCACTGCAATAACAAACCAATTCTGGAAATGTTAGTACACACATAAACACAACTTTTTGTTGCAAAACTACCCCAAAGAAAATTGTATAGGGCGTTAATAGGGATACTGGTTACCATGACAATGCAGCTTGCTGCGCTATATTTAAGTTTTAATTTAATATTGAGAGAGAAACTCGATGTGAGGTTTATGATCTTTTGCTTGTTGTACATTACATACATACCGTAAGTATGCATATTTAAATCTTTATTTTAAAATATTTACGAATCTTCAAAATGTTGTATGTCAATAAGTCGAATCTTTAATAAGGTCTGAAAATCGATCAGTTGATTATTTTTTTTTTTTTTTAATTTACGCTTGATTTCAATACTCATTACATATGTTTAATAATGCATCGATTAGGCAAGGAATAAATTTATGAACAAAAATCAAATATTTTCAACTTCTTTTATCTCCAAAAAAAATCGATATTGAGTCCATCAAAGTATAAGCCTCGTGAGCATATAAAATAATACACATATAAAGTTATTTTTTTTTTTTTGTGGGTATTTGTAAGATTGTAACACACGTTTTAGCTTTCCATTGCTCGGCTCATTATTTGCTCAACAATTCGCGCATAGTTAACAGCCCTTTGGTAAGATAATACATAAACAGTCCGACAGACAACAAAGTGCTTGGCTACTCAACATATAAATAAATGGCGCAGTAGGAGCAAAGAATAGATAATAAAAATTCGTTGGTGGTATTGGTGGAAAGTTCTAATATTACCCTGCAAAAAACCGAAATACTCCGTTCCATAGTCCATAGAGTACTCCCTATGGAGTATCGGAGTACTCCAACACTTATCCTAGCTCATATAAAAAAGGTGGTCCAATTTATATGGCGATGGCCGGTATTTGGATCACCTAATCCGACTCGGAGTACTCCATTTCTTTGCTTTTGAATACTCTATAGATCACCTACATGAGAGTACTCCCAAAATACTCCTATCGGATTACTCTATGGCGAGAGAGGGAGTAGGTGGTCCTCGAAAAGAACACATACTCCCTCTCTCGCTTTACTGCATAGTACTCTATAGAGTAATCTTTTGGCGCCATTTTCAAAGTACTCTCACGTAGGTGTTCCATAGACTATTCAGCAGGGTGCTCCGATATGGATTAGGTGATCCAATCGCCGGACATGGGCTTATAAATTGGACCACCTTTTTGTATGAATGAGGATAAATGTTGGAGTACTCCCATACTCCAACGTTTTTTACAGGGTACTTCATATCTAGTATATATGTATTTTGCTATTTTTGTTTGTATTTTTCTTGTCTCCATAGGAGGCGTGGTTGCATTCATTTAGCGACGTTTAGAACCAAGTAAACAAGTAGCTGGTAAATATTTGTATAAATAAGGCAAATAATGATTGCACATACATACATATTTACAGGCATCAATAAGTGGTTATTTATGTGCATACGAGGGAAGTTTGATAAGGTAGCAAGCTTTATGGGAGATACATACATACATACATCACATGTTAGCAGTACCTTTTGTAAGACCAACGCGATGGGTTGAGGGGGAGATTATGTTGAGTTGGGTTAGAAAGGTTTGCTGTTGGAATCCTCTGCAAAGGCAAAGATAATTAAATTTTAAATCTATGCATTAAATTGGAGTACCTCACTCAGAAATAGGATTTTCCATACATATTAATCTGACTACGTTAAAATAACTATTTGACAGGGAAAGCTGGTTGATCACAGAAAAACGGCTGCTGCTCTATTTGAAAGGAAAAAGGTCTAGCAATGGGTAGCATCATTGATAAATCGAATACTTAAATTAACAATATTTTTTAATAAATGTTTAACTTGTCAAATAAACTAACCCCTAATATGAGTGGAGTACGCTATTTAAAATTTTGAACTAAAATATCCCTCTAACGTAGATTGTGGTTTGAATTTCATGTACAGTTGTGTTCAAGAAAATAGTACTGAAATTAAATTTTGTATCATTCGGCGAAATAAGAAAAAGCTTTATTTTTAGTAATTTGCTTCCAGAATATTGCTAATTCTATAGCAGAATATACATAGGTAAAGAGAAATTTCAAAGTTTACACAAATTTCAGGAAAGCTAATTAAAATTTAAAGAATTGACTACAAAAATTTCAAATATTTTTTTTTTTTTTTTTTAAATTTCTAAAATATTTTAACAACATTTCGAGTTTTCTGGAGTATGCAATAAATTTCTAGAAAAGTGATTTATACTCCATTCTATCTTCCGTGTACTTCTAATATTCGTCCTTCAATACGAGCTGCTCCCTTTTCGTATCATCTAATGTATCGGCCAATCAGCAATTGACTCGTTGGCAGCAGCATTGCCAGACTTAAGTCACCTAGCGAATAGCTTGCCAGTTGATGTGGATTGCACAGTAGAGAAAGGTGCTACCGTTCTCTGATTTTTCAATGACTCTCATACATATTAAATTCTAATATACGAGTAAGTACCTACTTTAGATGCTCTTTTGTATTTATTCGCTCACGCACAGTCCCGCCATTACGGTGCGTGCCAAAAGCAATTCAAAATGCATTAATCATATGCATATTAAATATTCAAAAGGTAAATTTTTTTGCATAGCTAATGTTTTTGCGTTTCAGTGGCATTAAAGATTTTCCATTTTGCAGAAGATTTTGTGCGCATTAGGGGTGTGGCGAATAGTCGCATTCGTATTGTAATCTTTAAATGATTATCCATCTTTTTTGGAGAGCTTTATTCAGATTAAGGAAGGGAATTAGTTAGGACTGGTAAAATTATCTTTTCATTGCCAACTGCACATTCCAAGAACCGAGTGACAAGTGTGATCGAAATAATTCACATCTTTAGTAGGGTTGTTCGGTTCGGTCGGTTGGTCTTTCCAATTGATAATAATATGAGCATAGAAGAGTTGACTATCCGATAACTTGCGAGACGTCAATAAGTCTAGACTTTTACAAAACAAACAAGTATTGACGTGCAGAGTTATAGTAGTGGCATGTAATATGACTAACAATCTATGTACCTCTCTAAACATCTCCCGCTTTCCATCACATTATTTGGCCTTGATTCCCATCATGACTTCTACGAGCGTTGTTTGTTAGGTCCGTGGATTTTCCAATTCGGCGACGAGTAGTATTTAATTTCACAATATTAAAAGGAGCTACATACTTACTATATTAAAATCGTGGAATAAAAAGTTCAGAAAGTCATTGAATTTTAAAGCAGTCCTCGTAAACTTTGAGAGTAATAAAACATAAAGCACTAAAGTTCACATAAAGTGTTTAACGTTATTTCTTAACCGCACATTCGCATTCTTATGCGCCTTGGTGAATGCTAAGAATGTGAAATTCGTAACATCTCTAAAGCTCGTTTAAGCACCACATCGCACAATAGCTGTAAAGTAAGGTAAATGTGAAGTTGGTGATGCAAATCCTGGACTTTTAGGTACCGAAAAAACTGAGGTTATTTCAGGGTTCGAATTAAGTATTTTGTGGATTTTAAGGGGCTTTTTTCCACATTAAAATAATAATATTACATTTTTAATTAAAAGGAAAAAAATGAAGAGCGGAGAAATAAAATGAGAGTGACAAAAAAATAACGAAAAATATAAATAAATAAGATTAGAGAGTATCTCTCTTTTTTGAATAACACTAAGAGCTCTTTTATGAATGACCAGTTTCATATAAAAAGTCACTCATGGGGCGTTAGTGGTGCCGGCCTAACACACCGAAGGTCTAAAAGGGATTTAAAAATTTTTTTTTTTAAACGGAGTTACCCCTCGGCAGTGGTTTGGCAACCTACCCGAGTGTATTTTTGTTATGGAAGGCTTCTCAGCAAAAATTCGCAGATGCCGTTTGGAGTCGGCAAAAATCCGGTTCCTAAGAAAAAATTCAAAGCGGAACAACACAAATTGGAAGAGGAGTCTGGCGCAAAAATATCTTTGGAATCGCCTCATATCAATTTCATATTATTTTTCTTTTATTATTTTATCAACTCATAATGCATGTGAAAGCTCAGAAGAAACAAGTGCTCATTTTGTGTGGTGGTGGTTTGTGAGGAATAATGTCAAAAATAAAATGTTTAGGAATATTTTTTCCATTCATATATTACACGCTTTTCAAGAACCGACTACAGTTACAAACAGGGATACACCAAAAAAAAACTTTTTTTTAAATCAGTGTTATTTGTTCTATATTTCAATTAGATACTATTTCACAATATATTTTAACACTTTTTGCAAACTTAAAGTTTTGGAGTTTAGCGAATTTTCAAATACCAGCATTGTAAAATGAAATACCGAACATAGCGGGATAGGTAGAATCGAAAAAATGTTGCAACACTAGCGAGAGGGCACAAAGTGGAGGCAAGAAATGCAACAGCTGTTGGCTATCTAAAGGTGAAAAAGTTGGGTAGATATACTTTTTTATATATTTGCGAGGATATTAACTTGAATTTGAAATAACTTAAATGCAGTTATCTTACTCCAGTGTGACAAAATTGGAGTATTATATTTGTATGTATTCGTAACTAATGTTGACATGCTGCTGACAAATGCGTATATTAACTCTAACCCGCTGTTTATTGGCTGTCAGATGCGGCGCTTATCAGCCACTAAAAACGGATGCGCAAAAATTAATTGATTAGTTATATTATGATAAGATAAATATATAGATATAGATTTGGTAAGCTAAACGCTGTTGAAGGCATGTTTAATGAGAGCGAAAGAGGACGGTTAAGTTCATGTAGAAAAATTTTTTTCACAAAGCTATGTGTCTGCATACATGTATGTATAAGTATGACACAATAACAAAAAAAAATTGTCTCATTATTTATATAAGTATAATAAATATATATGTAAATCCTTTAGTTTGCCGAGCAAAGTTTCTATTTCATTTTATTACACACTCACTCACCTTTTTTATGTAAAAACTGCGTCGTAAAAATTATTTCGACAGCAAAACTTTTCTTACAATATGTTATCGTCGTTATTTTGCTTCTCTATTCACGCTTAATTTCTATTACTGTATTAAATGTATCTATGTAGATAAGCTAATACAAAACATACATGCACACATACATATCCTTTTTATATACACACAGCACTCCCAGTTATAATAGCAACAAAATTTTGTTTGGTTTATAATTTTAGT
Source organism: Sphenella marginata (assembly GCA_951509765.1). Lineage (NCBI taxonomy): Eukaryota > Metazoa > Arthropoda > Insecta > Diptera > Tephritidae > Sphenella > Sphenella marginata. The sequence goes on along the minus strand of OX608080.1, from coordinate 19,698,250 downwards.
AAGCTTTAACTAATAACACTTTTTTATTAAAACGTATTCAGCAATTTGTTTATGTTTTTTATAATATTTTCTTTTTTAATTTTGCCTTATATCAGCATTCGTTTGACTTTTAATTTCAACTCCGTATGATGTTGCAAGCGTTGTTTGCAACAGCGAGGTAGTACTTTGACTGTTTTGCTTAGATACCTACGCATTTGCGTTATTCCTTCAACACATCAGTTTGCTTTTTGTTGTTGTTTTATTTAGTTAACAGAACTTTCACTTATTTTGCCACAGCTGTTATATGTGCTGAACATGTCTCATTAACATTCTGTTGTTAACAGCAAGTTTTAGTTTTTTCCTACACACTTCACATAAAAGCTCAAAAATTCAGCCACTTGTATTTAAATTCCGTATTTGTTTGGGCTGGGTTGCAGATATGGAGATTAATCAAATGATTAAATTTAATCGACACAGTGATTGCATCGATTTCTGTAAGATGTTCCGATTAATCGGTTAGTTGCGGATTTAATGGAATTATAACAACCATTTTCTTCACATGATTAATACACAAATTTCTAATTTTTTCTATTGATTTCATTCATTTCATACTTTTATTTAAAATTTATTTTGCAGATGATAAAAATTTTAAATAATCAAATAATTGGAATTAATCAAATAATTGAAAATAATCAAATTAGTTAAATCTAATTATTTAATTGTTTTAATAATTTTAATTGCTTGATTAATTATTATTCTTTGATTAATTGTAATTGTTTGATTAATTTTAATTACTTGATTGTTTTTTAATCATATTGAGTTAAACTTTCTGAAGTGTGACACTAAAAACTAATTTGTTGAATTTCATAGGGATTTTTGTGATGTTGGGCCTTGATATCAATGTCTCAAACTTTTTTTGGGAAATTTCCATTTTTCATAAAGTTTTAGGCCAGCGATTGTTACAATAATTTCTTTTTCAAATTGCTATGTTTCGATAAGTATTTTAAGTTTTGTAAAGGCTGGAGGCGTGGCACCACCGGGACCCCCTTCCCCTTCGTTGGCAATATTAATACTTTGACGCAACAAAGTGCCAGATCAGAATACGTATCGAGGACAATTCGAGACTTTAGATCTTAAATAATTTTTCTCAAGAAAAATTTAATTCCAATAAAGTACTTTCTCGAATCCACTTCGAGCTAGAGACGATAATACTATCTTTTATGTCTTTATTGGGATCTTGCTCTAACCTATTTCATATGAGTATGTGGTGGTGTTAATACAATTTCTTTAGATGTATTGTTGCATCGGGTATTCAGATTTTACTGATTTCATTTTAATTCAATGAACATGAATTACAACATTTTTTATTTTTTTGTACCCTTTTTTTCAGTGTTTTTATTGGCGTCGTTTTGCGGTGGGTCATTGCACGCTTAATGTACTTATAAATTACGCAGTTATAACTGGCATGCATTTCTTATCAGATAATTTACATATATAAATTGTGAAAAAAATATTAAAAAAATATAAACTCTGTACAGATGTAGTGAATGCGCTATATAATAACCACAACAATTTTTTAATAGAAACTTCTCCTGTTTTTAATTATTCTTCAAAAATGTAATATCTCAACATTTTTTTTAAATTTTGCTAAACAGAACAATTGAATCTTCTCCCGTATTGTTTATTTTTGAAACTAGCTACAAGGCGGGGACTTCCCCACCGAAATTCTGAAATCTAGAATTACCTATTTCATTAAACCACCCCCAGCAATCAATTTTCCTAAAATATTTATTTAAAGCTTTGAAATTTTTGAACAGTGATTTAACAGTTGCTTACTATTGTGAGTATCCCTTGAAACATTCGTAACTTTTATGTATTCACAATGATATAAACACCTTTGTACTGTGAACGAACAGTAGTTCCGTATATACGGGCAAGACTGTATTACATTGTCATTACATCTTCTGATTAAAATAATGAAATAGCCATAGCAATCATAATGTTAATAAAAACATCCAATTATTAATGGTAATTTGCGTTGTTAATTAAAAGGGATTTTGTTTAATTTTCTAGCAGAGGTTGAAAGGTTTCGCATTTTCGTCTATTTTAAATTCACCTTGGTTATAGATGTGAGTACTACTGGGCGCCTGTCTCTCTATCTATGAAATGAAGCGTGATTGCACTTCTGGGTAATAGCCCCTTAGGCATTCGTGCGAAAAGTAAATCAAAAGTCATTCGAGAATATTCATGAGAACATCATTATCAGCAACTCAATCAGCAAGGCTTTAACAAAAAATATTATTAATTAAAAAAAAAAAAAAAAAATAGCTCAAATTACAAGAATTTTTTTTGCAGGTGCGCAACCACTTGTTTCATGAAGTTTGAGCATCTCAGAATTGGAAACTTTCCTACAGGGTGTATATTTACATGCATGCATCTCTGTGTATGTCAGGGTTATATTAAACAAATTTTTGTATAGTTGTTGTTATGTGTTAAGTTAGAGGAAGAAATATATTTGGTAGAATATTAAAATTAAAGTTTTTTCAATGTCATTTATGACATTACCTAACCTCGATTCGCTGAAAAGAAATAATCTTTGAGACTAAAGTCAATGAAAAATATTATATAAGCTTTGTATTTAATAATCTTATAATCTTACGACTAAAAATGAATTTGTGTAACATGAAATGGTATCAGTACTCTCGTTCGCTGTTTGTGAGTATGAGAAAAAGAAGAGATAGGCCTAGTAATAACTATTAGTACGCAAGCTAGTCCCTCTGTATTAGACATATCTCGATGAAATTTGGTATGGAGCTACTATTTCGTAATTTCGCATTGCTCATCTGTCGGAATCAGCCTTATCGGACCAATATAACGCATAGCTCCCATACAATCGATGGCTCCGATAAATGGGATTAGGACTATACATCTTGAAGTTAACATTTTTGAAGAGTTTGCCCTAATTGTAATTAGGAATGCATAGATATTCATGAAAGGTATAAATCCTTCGACAGAGCCGAGGACACCTCTTTCCTTATTTATTTAAAATAATAATTTCAAATGTAAAATATTCTTCATGTTCTTTCTTCTTAATTGCATAATTTAAAGGTCAGTGACTGATTTGTTGTTTTTCAAATTTTTAATTAGCAAATCGTTTAGCAAAAGACATTTATGGCTTGGAATTAAACTATGCTGATAACCAGGCGCGTATTCAGGGGGGGTTTGGGGGTTCCGAAAATTAAAAAATATACGTCTGTACTAGAATAATTACTCTATTCATTTTTAAAACCCCTGTTTTAATAGCATTAATAGCAATAATGAAAATACGAAAGAATAAAATTATATAATATTTCACACTGAGAGATGTTATTGGTAGTCGCTAATCAATTGTCTGAGAGGTCACAACTAAATTCCTTCAACGGTTCACTCATTTGACGCTTTAAGAAATTCGGGCAAAACTATCAGACTTGCTCTGCATTTCAACTTAGTATCTCTAGACTGTTGAAATTAAAATTAACTGCTTTTCGAGTTATGAATACAGCGGGCAAAAATCGTAAAAATGAGTGTCTCCCGTTATTGTATTCACGGTTGCCATAAGCTTAAATAAAAAAATGACCAAGAAATTACAAAAAAATTACCAAAAATTACCAAGCAGTACACAACGCAGTCGAATTGAATTAACAGAGAAAGTAACAATAAGAGTGTACTTATACTTGGCAGGTGATTCTTATTATCTGACGCTTATTTGGCAAAAAAGGATTGAAAAAGTTTAAAAGTAAAAGCCCGGTATGCTGTTGAAAAGAAAATGCTCCAGAAATATTTTCAAGTATTTCTTGACCATGTTGAATAATTGCTTCGTGTCTTTTTTCCCTATGGAGTCGACCAAGTGCCTTATCTTCTATACAAATTTAGAAGCGTAATATTTTTATATTGAAAAAAATGCTCTTAGTCGGCTAGAAAAAAATTGAACGAGCTACAAAACTGCATACTCGAAAAAAATCTAAAAATGTTTACTAAAAAGTTAGAAATTTTGATGAACATTTTTCGAGTTTTCTTGAATTTTCCACTAAGTTCTTAACATTGATTTTCAGTATTTTTGTTGTGTATTTACACATATGAAATTCCCAAAAAACTCGAAACGACGTGCCCCAAATCACTGCGCAATGCTCTACCTACTGAGCTACGGCGCACTCATGAATTTTGTGAGAAAAGTACACATATGTACATATTCGCTGTGTATACGACTTTTGTTGCATGTTTGTCTATCCAAGTTAAGTTTTAAATCTAAGCCGCAAAAAATTTTGAATTTTTGTAGGTAATTGAAAGGTTTGGAATTTATTAATAAAAAGTTTTAAAAATTGTGTAAACCAATGAATGGTTTAAAATTTGGGCTCAAATTTTTAGCCGTGTAGAAAGAGAAAAATTTCAAATAAATAAAAGCATAAATATGTAATATGTAAAAATATAAATATGTGTGTATTTACAGGTAATTATTATTTACTGACACTTTGGTCAAAAACCCCCTCCCCCCCCACGAAATTCTTTTCTGGCTACGCGCCTTCTGATAACTCAAGTCATTAAGATTTAGGTAGATTAAAAATATTTTCCATAGCAAAATACATATGTATTTATTATTTGTTTAATTTATAAAAAAAAATTTAAAACAAAAGCGGCTTTAAACGCGAGTTTTTTGTTCAGTGGTGGTGGTTGCTGAGTTGTGTCCAATGCAATAACTTTGAAAAATTAATTTGCAACACGTCAACAATGGCAATAAAAATATATGTACATATGTATATATTCGATTTTGATTATCTTAATTGCTTTGGAAGTGCTTTATTAAAAAGCAAGTGGGAGATAAGATGTTCAGAAAAAAGATTGTTTGTCCGAAAATTTGTATTTTCGATTTAAAACACTTTGATCTTTTGATATTCCAATTAACATCGTATAAATGGAGGTTTAATGAGCAGGTTGATGCACGAGGCCTTTAGAAAACAGCTTTGATGGTTTGCCATAATAATTGTTTTTGTCATGTTAGGTAGCGCTTGACGTTCTTGCTGAAGTTATTAGTTGGCAGTGAATTTTAAAATACGGTAATGGAAGCTTTTTTCATATTACAAAGGCCCAGCAGCCAAAGCTATAATTATTTGATTTTCTGCCTCGGTTGTGTGATTGACTAGAATTCACTAAGGTTTGCATAATGCAATCGTGTTTCTCTATTGCATCACTTTCTAACTCGTCAATAATGCATGAACCAGGCGGAAAGCCTAAAAATATTTATTTTTTATTTAAAATTCTTAACAAATAAATTCTAAACTACACTTTGCTAACCACAACATACATATGTATGTCGGCAGGAATGGCATTCTTTTGTAGGTGTAATCTTGTTGAAGGGAAAAAGAACATTTCCACAGAAAAATATTTTTTTTTGAGATCAACTACAGCCACTTACACACTTTTGGTAATTTTCGCCAATTTTAAATTCAGAAAAATTTATTTTAATTTATCCACTTTGAAAAAATTGTTCACGTTCTAATTCATCATAAACATTAAATTATATTTAAAAAAAAAAAAAAAAAAAATTCATGCAAATTTTAAAATTTTTTCTCATAATTTTCAAAAACTTGGTGAGTACCTATGCAGATTTGTAGCCCGTGAATTTTCAGTATCATCATGAGTCTTTTGCTGATTTCTGGCATTTTTTTTTCCTCGGGACTTCAAGATTTTCCTCTTGATTTTCCTGGTAAGTTTATGACAATAGTTTTTTTTTTTTATATAGAAAGAGACATTTAAGCTCTTCAGAAAAAAAATACCAAAAATCAGCAAAATTTCTTGCACCTTACGAAAAATGCAGGGGCTACAAATCAGAATACTCAAAAAATTCTAAAAATTCTTTGAAAAAATGTTTAACATGTTTTATCGATTATACACAAAACTCATTAAATACTTATTTTGCCATGCTATGCTATGCAAGTATAATTGAGCCATTAGCCAAATTTAGCGAGAGAACGAAGAGCTCGATAGATGGCCGTTTAATTTTGCGTCCAAGAGTAAATCAGTGTAGCACAGTGTAGTCTATTTGCTTAGTAGTCTAAACTAATGAAAATATGTTTTTGTTTTTCACATAAATATTGCATTATTATTTACGGGTGTATGACGTATAAGAAAATGATGAAACAAAAAATTACAACTACGTTATTCGAAAATGACCAAATTCTGACTAGCGCACAGAACGCAGCCCGGTCAAAAGGCAAACTGTTTGATACCTTTCTATAGCAAAAATATATGAATTCCGTATGAAATTGAAAAAAAGAACTTTTCTGAAGTTGCGTAATCTCTAGCAAATATTAAAATTACCAAAAAATTCAAATTAAAATTACAAAAAATATTTATTGTTTCTATTTATGCTAAAAAAAAGTCAAGAAAAAAATGATCTACCAAATGTAAACCCTGAACTAATAAGCCAACATCCGCCTTAAAACTCTTTATCAATGGTTTTACATACTATGAGTTAGCACAAACCACATCGTATAGTATATATTTCCTGTTATCAAATACTTTCGCAATCTAAGCTATGCAACTAATTACACTAAACTATTCAAACAAAGGTCGTACCGCCACTATATAGTGGTTTTGTGATTATGCCATATGTAGTATACAAATCATACTAAGCTCTAATAGAATAACTAATATGGTGACGGAATATTATATGCGTTAAATTTCTTCATTCATAAAATAACAACAAAGCCGCACAATTTAAATCTGACTCACACACATTAAAACGTATGTAGTTGCGTCTGAAGAGATAGAGTGTAGTAGTGACGTCTTCAATTACCCATTCATGCGGTTTTAATGCGAAACTTGCCAATCTAAGGCCAAAATGCCTACAACAGCGTTTCTCAAACAATTGCGATAACGGTACTATTGCTTGATGGCTCTCATTTCATGAAACCCGCTAAGAAATTAAGAAAAGTTAAAGTCCCTGGCCCATAGTCATAGTCGTTGTTAAACACGCATTTTAAATAAATTATTTAATTAACTTAAAAAGACATTTAAAATGTTGGTCAATCATAGATATGGGTATTAGGCAAAGATTTTAGTTAAAATTAAGTGTGAGAGGGTTCCCAAATAAGTTGGTTGGTGGTATGAAGTAATTGTTTATCTCTCGCAAGATCACCCTGTGTCAACTAATTGATTCACAAACCACAGCATAGTTTCGGTAATAAGTAAAAAAACCAAACTGAATTTTGGAGTACGCTTGATGACCTCGTACAACCATAGACACAAACCCAAAATTTAAAATGGCACTGTGACAGACATGAAATGACGTTTATTTTAGAATCATGTTTAAGTAGATAAAACTATATTTTTAATTGACTTTGATTATGGGTCATTGTATATTATATATGCAAAAGAATATTTCAGAAAAAAAAATAAAAATGTAGTGTAAATAAGTTTTATGAGCTAGTTTTTTTATGAGATAGTTTTATTTTTTATGAATATGAAGGTAAGAATTTTCGATTTTTGATTTAGGCTTCTTTGAGTGTAAATAGAAGAATTTATTTCATTTATAATCAACTGGTGTCGTTGGACTTTCTAGCGTCATCAGGGGTTACCTTTTTATTAAAAACATAAAAACAGTACCAAATGAGTTTAACATGTTGTCGAATACCCAACCCTTAAACCAACTGAACTTGACTTAGGAATCTGTTGATTTTTTATGTTCTAAGTGAAACGCACATTTTGATTAGAAAACTTAGTCTTCCAGAAAGCATACCTAAGTTTTAAAAGGGAAAGTTATAGACTTATTGTGTTCCAAGCTCACGCTGCGCAAACCTTCGGTGAGTTTTAGGTCTTTACCGTCACTATTCTACCTTATCTACAGATTGAAAGAAATTTTACAAAGCCTCAAAACAAAGTGAAATAGCAAAACTATACAAGTATAAAGTTTTTCGAAATTTTCGATATCGAAAAAATGGGCGTGATTCGTTTTCGAATATTATCAAGAAATGAGTTTGTGGGTAAATTACCATTTCTGTGTTAGGGCAGCAATTGTTATTCAAGACTTATGGTATAAACTTTTATAACATTTTTAGGCATTTCATTTTTTTTCTACATAAATGAATTTAAAGTAGACCGCCAAAAAAAAACGTTTAAATATTTAACTAGATATTTATTTAAAAATATCTGAAAGTTTACAAAATAAACCTACTTAAATTGGATTACTACTTGGTATACATATAGCGTTTAGTTCGAAATCGGCTTACAACTTCATAAACATATGTATTTACGCATACGCCCTACGCTCTGCTGTTCTTGCTTGTCAAACAGTGTTTGAGTATAGCGCAGCTGTCGTTTTGCTTTAGGAAGCGCTGACCGACGGCATTGAATGCCCGATTGCAACGCTGTGAATGACAGTTGATTCAACTGATGCGTAATATAAACTGATAGCCGATGTAAGGCGGAAAGCTTTGAAACGATTGACGTCGCGTCATTTCAACGCAAAGTGCGACTGTGTAATGCACAATTCCATTGAGATAAGAAGATAGGCTCAAATAAAGACACATCTCTCACATATAAATTGATGTACAAACGAGAGCTGATTGTCATTCAATAAGTAGAATCGGTACAAAGCGGTGCAATAGAAACCTTATAAAAACGTATCAAATATTGAAACGTAACGCTCCAAATCACATTAACATATTTAAAAAAAAAATAGTTTGTGTTACAAAAACAAAACAAAAAAAAGGCAATAACCACTAATAAGCGCACGAAGTAAGAAAATAAAAGTGAAACTAAACTAGATAAAGTCTCAACAAAAGTAAAAGTTGTGCTGTCAAGTGATCTCAATGCAAGTAGTCTACCTATAAAAATACAAAAACAAAAAAAAAAAACAGAAAACAGTTTGCAAAATGAGTTCAAGCTTAAGCGCAATACTTCAAATTTTACGTCCCAATACGTCAACCAGAAAATCTGGTATGCCACCGACGGCAACACCGCTACATAAATCATTTCCACAAGAACCCACAAATGGCATTCTAACTAGCGGTCTACCCGAAATACCGCTATCCATAGTCGTCGAGCACGATAACTATGCCGACTGTTGGATTGTGATCTATGATCGTGTTTACGATGTTACGCAATTTATGCACGAACATCCTGGCGGTGAGCAAGTTTTATTGGAATATGCTGGACGAGATGCTACTTTAGCTTTCAACGGCAGCGGACATTCACAATCAGCATTCGAGCAATTGGGTGAATATTTGATTGGTGAATTACCAATTAAGGAGCGCATTTATCGCAATGGCAGAGGAGTGCTGCCCAAAGGGGTGCCTTCTTAGTTAGCGGCGCCAGTGATCCTTTGTGGTTGAGTTAAGAGCAAGTGTAATTATGAAATATAACAAAAAAAGCTTGCACATATTAGCACTTTGAAAGCACCGCTGCACTGGTAGTAAGAATTATCTACCACAATTACTTTATTCGAAAGAAACTACGCACAATTGGCTACACTGGCGCGTGATTTTCGATGTGAAGCTCGAAAATATCCATTAAAAGCAAGAGAAGCTATCTAAGAAATGGTCGACCAGCAAACAAAAATTGATTGGCAAACATTTCATTGAGTTCGAAAGCGCCAAATTCACAGTAGCTTCAAACACTGCGAGGAGGTTTATACTTCCGTGGCAGAGTTACAGATCTTCATGAAGCAATCATTGACGTTTGAGCGCTATATAATTGGCTGTAAAAAAGAAACATCCGACATCATCAAAAATATAGGAAATAGAGCATATCAAGAACGTGTATAGGCACTGACATCAATCCGCATTATGCATACATATGTAGCTTACATAAATATTTAGTTGATTGTAATTAATGCACTTATTGCACCAATAATTATTAAGTGATTAGCTAACTTGTAAATTTTTACTGCGCAATTCTAGATTGCAATGTTTTATAAAAACAATTACATATTTTTGTTTTATTGTAGCAAAATTATAATTTTTTTTTTTCATGTACTGAAAATTTTTAAATGAATGCATACATATGTACATATATGTAAAGCCTACTATGTGGGACCGTAACAGTTAAGACTTAAATAAAAAAGATTAATCAAATCTAAATAATACTTTTATTTTAGTCGAAAGTAAATAAAATCATCAATTTTAAATAGCTTTTCTATTTAGTTGAACCTAAACAAAGGGTCCTTTTATTGTATTCAAAAGCAAAAGTTAGTTTGACTTAAGTTACTTTCGTCAGTATAAAATTTCACTTTAATTTCTGTCCAAAAAGTTTTGTAAATATTGTAGAATTTTACCTTCACTTAATAAAAAACTAAATCGAGCTTGTAATTTTAAAGTTAATTATTTTAAAATTTGACTTTATTTATGTTTAGTCAAATAGTCAACAAATATTTATTTAAAAAAAAAATGTGAAAGTCAATAAAAAAATTTTAATTTTAGCTGCATTGAATTGAATGTGCGTTTTCTTCTTCTGAAATAAAAATTTAATCACAATTTTAGTCAAAAATAAAAGTTAAGATCTATGGTCAAAATCTTAAAACCAAGTTGTGTTTTGACAACATTACATTTTTTTAAATATAAAATAGCACTTTGTGGTTTAAATTCAAATCAAAGAAAAAGATAAAATACGACGAGAATATAAATAATTGCCTTTAATTGCAGTCAAAGGAAATCAAAGTTTTATTATACATTAAGTCAAAACTAAAATAAAGACTTTAATAAATTGTGTATGTAAAAGTAAAAATAAAAACTTTATTTTTAATTAAAAAAAACTTTAAATTTCACTTTAATTTCCTGATCCCATATGTAGTTCAAAAATTTACTTTGTGTTAGTCAGAATTAAAAATTAAAATCTTATTTTAGTTAACCAATCAAATTCGCTTCCAATAATACTTTAAAGAGAGAGTCAGCGACTTCATTTAAATATAAAAATTCATAAGCGATTTTAATTTTTATATACACTGGGATATGAACCAATGTCTGCACCAAAGCCGCTGTTAGAAATCTTACAACTTAGCTATGATGCCTTGTGACGTCACAATGTATTCGTCTCCACTTCAATTTTTCCTTTGGTTGTTGTTTATTTATTTTATTTCATTTTATCTTATTTTATTTTATTTTATTTGATTTTATTTTAATCGATTTCATTTCATTTTATTTTATTTTATTTTATTTTATTTTATTTGATTTTATTTTAATCGATTTCATTTCATTTTATTTTATTTTATTTTATTTTATTTTATTTTATTTTATTTTATTTTATTTTATTTCATTTTATCTTACTTTATTTTATTTGATTTGATTTGATTTTATTTTATTATATTTTATTTTATTTTATTTTATTTTATTTTATTTTATTTTATTTTATTTTATTTTATTTTATTTTATTTTATTTTATTTTATTTTATTTTATTTTATTTTATTTTATTTTATTTTATTTTATTTATTTTATTTTCTTTTATTTTATTTTATTTTATTTTATTTTATTTTATTTTATTTTATTTTATTTTATTTTATTTTATTTTATTTTATTTTATTTTATTTTAGGTATACTGTTATTACAATAACAACTCAAGCAAAAATACGTGACATGTCTACTAATACAGTATTTTTTGTCCATAAGCAACGTAGCTTTAACACAGAATAGTACAACTTATTATGTTCCTTTTAAAAATGCTTATTTATTGATTCATACATCGTATAAAATAAGAGTTTGTTAAGAAATATTAAAATTTAAATACAATTAGAGTTCTAAAGTAACAAATATTGTAGCAAACAAATGAGTGGTTGAATTAAAAAAACAGGGTAACTCAGATAAATTAGCTCCGCTATACCCAAATTACCGATCAAAAGCTTTCCATTCGATATTCATAACAGAAAATTGAATAAATTTCAAGTGTAGATATCACGGTATCGTAATATACACATTTTAGTCCTTAAAATTTTACTGAAGCTGATAGAAAGGAGAAAATGTTCAGCGAAAAAGCTCATGCAATGGTGATAGCTGATGCAACCAATCTTATAACAATCGATCTAATTGATTATCGGTATCATGCCATAGTAACATTTTTATAAAATTAGACTAGATTTGCAAAGCGATTTTTTTGTTGCAAAATATATTATTTACTTTTTATTGTGAAACTTTTGTTTTCGTTTTCGCTGAGCTTTTATGTGTTGAAATTACTTAGCAAATTTTGTGATTCAGCGCCAATAATGGGTGATAATATATGTATGTATATAGTTCAGTATATGGTTTGGCTGAGTACATATACATATGTATTAATTCGCTAGTATAAAATTAGCTTGAAAAATCTGTCAAACAAACAAGCGTTTTACTGCTTATGGAAGGGTGTGAGTAAGAAAGCTTGGCAAAGCTGTCATTTCCGAATGTTGCTAAGTGCTAAAGGCACAGCTTTCGAATCATATTTTTCACGATGTTTACGTGCTAATTATCTGTTTATTTGAGTACCCTATTCAATTTAAAAAACAAAAATGTAAACAAAATAAAGCGTCAACTAATAATAATAAAACTCAAAAAATATCACTTAATTTTTACTTTTTTGGCTGATTAGATGACTAGCACATGTTTCTTAATATTAATAATTATCATGGGTTTTTTTCACATAGTAAATTGCTTATCGTTCTGTTCTTTAAATAATTAATAAATCGGTTTCACGCGCGCGAGTTTAGAAATAGCAAATTTCGAAGAACCCTGATGGCTTAGAACTAAAGTAAAAGCACGTTATCTCTTAGAAACAAAAACATTTTAGCTATTACTCGGTGTCATTGTGTGGGCCCTGCAAGAGTGCTTGCAGCTTGGCTGCGGCCGGAAATGAGCCCAAATCTAACGGTGCAGCGCCACTTGTGCTCTGTATGTACGCCAATAGTCTGAGGGTAGAGAAGACAGAAATCAGCAAAGATCTACAATTTCCTAAAGACAACATTTATGTATGTACCTTCTCAGCTCATCCAAGGCATTCTGTTGCATAAGTATATAGTTTTTAGCCAACAATAGTGTAGCAATCTTGGACAGCTTCCGCACAGAGGGTGAATGTGCATAGGGTATTACGCTGCGCAGCTCATCGAGAGCATCATTCAAATCGTGCATACGTCGACGTTCTCTGTAAAATGAATTCAATGCAAGTTGCTTACTCAAGTTAGAGCTCAGAAATTTTAATTCACGCATACCTCGCATTTATATTCAAGCGCACTGTTTTTGCTTGTCGATTCTTCTGTTTCCCACCACCACCACCACCACCAGTGCCGCTTGTCCCACTACCAGCAGCAACAGTTGTAGTACCACCAGATATTGCTTGTGGTGGCGTTTTGCGTGCATGTGGCATGCCCATAGCACCAGATGCAAGTGTGCTGGGACTGGGCTTATTCTCGTCTGTTGGCATAGATCCTTGTTGTGACGTACCATAGCCTTGTGCATAGAAGCCGCCAAGTCCGACTGCACCCAGTGGTGTACGCCTGCCGGGTACACTTTGTGGTGGACTGGCAGTTGGACCCGGATGTGTGGACATAAGATTTGGCGTTGGAGGAATCGGCATATGTGCGTGGCCGGGTAAGGCGAAGCCAAATGGTAAATTTGAATGATCCATTGTGGATGACTTTCACTCAATGGGATCTAAAAAGAAAAAGTAGAAAAGTGAGCTTTATATGTAAAAGGGGAAAAAAAATAATCATAATAGGTATATTAGACAATTATAGAAGTCAGTTCTGCTGTGTCCTTTTGTTGTTGTTGTTGTTGTTTTAACACTACTTTGCCCTGCCTAGGTAGTCAGTATCAACCTTACCCAATATTGTCATCGAGCTCTTCTAACGGAAGTCCTAAAAACCTAGCGGCTTCAACAGGGGAGGACCAGAGGGATATGGGTGTTAGAAGAGTAGGCTCGGATGAGCAGACAAAAAGATGGTTAGTAGTATGGGGGGACAAGCCGCATGCCGGACAGACATTAGGCAAGTCGGGGTTCAGTCTGGATAGGTAAGAGTTTAACCTATTACAGTATCCAGACCGGAGTTGGGCCAGCATCACCCTAGTCTCCCTAGGCAGCTCGCGCTCCTCTTCGGCAACGGGTGGTGTTGTTGCCTGGAGAACGGCGTTCACCGGGAGAGAGCCAACATAGGAATTTACCGAATTCGTGTGGATGAGGGTGAGGGCCTGCCGGTGCACCTTAGGATCAAACGGCGAGGAAATCAGGTGCCGGATCTCATCGTAGTGTTTGCGTAGATGGCTCCTTATGCTCCTGGGGGGCGGATCCTCGTTGATCAGGCGTCCGTTCGGATGCTGCGGTTTGCAACAGTTGAACAGGAATTGCCTGGTCAACATCTCGCTATGCTCTTTAACGGCGAGCATTTTCGCTTCATTATGTAAGTGATGCTCAGGAGACATAAGAAGACACCCAGTGGCGGTACGAAGGGCGGTGTTTTGGCAGACCTGTAGTCTCGTCCAGTGTGTGTCAGCTAGCCCCGGCGACCATATAGGCGTCGCGTAGCTCAGTACCGGCTGGCCAATTGCTTTATATGTAGCTAGTAACGTTTCTTTGTCTTTACCCCAAGTGCTGCCAGCTAGGGACTTGAGGATTTTGTTACGGCTTTGGACTTTATTGGCAATTGCGGTTACATGAGCGCCGTATTTGAACATGTTATCAAACGTCACCCCTAAGATTTTGGGGTGTGAGACAGTTGGTAGCTTGACACTATCAACGTAGACGTCTAATTCCATGTTCACTTGCGTTGTCCACGTCGTAAATAGGGTGGCCGAGGACTTATTCGGTGACAATGCCAGGTTTCTCCCGGCGAAGAATTCGGACACGGATGGGAGGTATGAGTTAATTCGAGAGCAGAGTTCTTCTACGGAGGGGCCTGTAGCCAGAATCGTACAGTCATCGGCGTAGGAGACGATCGAGACACCCTCTGGTGGGGGGGGAAGTTTCGATATATAATAGTTGAACAGGAACGGGGATAGGACACCACCCTGTGGCACCCCCTGTTTAACTATTCTGGGTTTTGATCTTGCGCCTCTGAACTCAACCGACGATTGACGACCACTCATATAGTTTGCAGTCCAACGTTTAAGACAGGGAGGAAGGGACGAATCTTCAAGGTCTTTCATTAGTTGCGCATGGTTGACCGTATCAAAAGCTTTGGCCAAGTCAAGCGCAACTAGCACTGTCCTGTGGTTTGGACGCTTTTGGTTTAGTCCGTCCCCTATCTGAGTGGTTATGGCGTTCAGCGCGGTGGTGGTGCTGTGATTTTTGCGAAATCCATGCTGATGTTCGGCGAGCCGCAGGTTTGCGGTGAAGTACGGCAACAAGGTGGATTCCAACACTTTCACTACTGGCGAGAGGAGAGATATCGGGCGATATGACTCCCCTACGGCAGATGGCTTGCCAGGCTTTAGTAGTGGGACCACCTTTGCTTGTTTCCATCTTTCAGGAATAACAAAGGTGGAAAGGGAAAGGTTGAAAATTTGTGTGAGGTATCTTATGCCTTCGTCGCCGAGGTGTTTCAGCATCAGCATGGAAATGCCATCGGGGCCGATATATTTGGTGTTCTTGGATCTCCGAATAGCCTCATGAACTTCTGTTGTGGAGATGGCAATGGGCGCATCGCTGTTTTTGTGTTTGTGCGCTTCCCTGGTGGCTCGGCGAATATCTTTGTTCAACGTAGGATGCATTACAAATTGTCGGCAGAAGGCGCTCGCGCATCTTTTTGGCTTCGACTGAACCTTATCACCGAAGGCGATGGATATTTTGTCGTTAGGTTTAGTCGGGTTGGACAAAGATTTCACCGCCGACCATAGTTTGCCAACTCCAGCCGAGAGGTTGCAAGACCTTAGGTGCTCCTCCCACTTAGCGCGTTTGTGTTGATCTACTAAGCGTCTGATTTCCGCATTAAGATCCCGTATTTGAGGATCCGTAGGGTCAAGGCGTCTAATATGGTCACGTTCATTTGCCAGGGCCGCTGCCTCTGCGGGGAAGAATGGACGCACTTCCTTTATTCTACCTGACGGAATGTGTTGGTGGGAGGCTGAAATTAGGGCCATACGAAACGCCTTTTCCCCTTCTCGTACGTCAGACGGGGTAGGAAGAGCAGCGAAGGCGCTCTCAGTGGTGTTGAGAAAACCCTCCCAGTCGGCTTTATTGAAGTTAGTGTAAGTGCGTTTCTCAGCGGTGACAAAGTCGGTGGGGCGATCGATTGAGAGCACTATGGGTAGGTGGTCTGAAGCAAGCGTCAGCATCGGTCGCCAGTCAACGCAGTTTATTAGTCCAGCGCTGACTATGGTGATGTCAGGCGAGCTAGAGCAGTTTACCGCCACTCTAGTGGGGGCATCCCCATTTACCGTGCAGAACGTCGAATCATCTATTTGGTCAGCCAGCTCCTGTCCCCTACCATCGGCCTGCAGGCTGGAGTGCCACAGGTCGTGGTGTGTGTTGAAGTCACCAAGGATGACGCGGTTCTCGCCCCTGAGTAACGCACGAATGTCAGGGTGGTAGTCCCTGGGACAACAGGTGACAGGAGGTACGTAAATGTTTATGATTTCAAGGTCGACATCGCCTGACCGGACAACCATACCTTGACGTTCTAAGGTGGTGTCCCTCGGGTCGATGTCAGGCTCAAATAGACGATACTGCACATATTGATGCGTGATGAATGCCAGACCACCCCCAAGCCCTCTCGCACGGTCACAACGGTGTACATTGTACCCGTTGCAGGTCAAAAGAGACGACCTTCCACCTAACTTTGTCTCCTGGATCGCCGCGATCTTGATGTTCAGTCGCTTCATTAAATTTGTCACTTCAACAATTTTGCCAGTTAGGCCGTTGCAATTAAATTGCAGGATACCGAAGTGTGTAGGGGGAGCAGAGTTGATGCTGGGGGTCAAGGACTGGTGCGTATGCCTAGGTGGTAATAGGCTGGGTCGCGCACTACGGCGCAATCTTGAAGTCGAAGGAATCGCGTTACCAGAAGGTAGAGGCGAGTCGGACGACGTTGAAGGTTGCTGTTCGCGATAGGTTCCTGTTCGCGAGTCCAGAGCATATGAGCAGGTGACACAGGCCAAAGCAGTTATTGCACTTGACTGATGCCAACGGCGTATATAATCTTAACCGACAAACAGTGCACGTAGTATAAGGGACCAGGAGCTGATGGTTGTGGCTTATACTCGTGCTAATGCTGGAAGAAGAGGGGCTGACCGAGGGGGTGGGAGAGAGCGGACGCTGTGAGCTGCTGTGTGAGATGTTGACGCCTGTGGGCGTGAGCGGCCGCTCGAAAGGTCTACTTGCTGATGTGCATTGTTAGTGCTAGTCGTGGAGACTGATGTGACAGAGTCAGACATATGTGGCGGAGCGATACTTGATCGACGACGGCCACTGGACGTCATAGGACGTGAACAGCAAGGGGCCACAAAAGTTTTATAAAAACTAGCGGGTCTATGAGTAGAGGGATTTAGTCCGGAGCAACTAGTTAGATGCAACCATCTGCTACAGTTAGAGCACTGTACCGAATGTGAACGTTTCACATAAATTTTCTTCCAGCATACACAGCAGATCCATTCTCTAGGTCCGGGGTTGGATTCAATACCAGCCCGGAGCAGGAGAGTCTTGAGCAGTCCCGCTGCAAGGAGCTGCTCGGAGGATGACATTATTGGGGGGAGGATAACTGACGGTTTAGGCAGGGGGGTAGTGAAATAACAGCCCTTGGTCGGGGAAACCCCGAGTCATTCCGGTACGTAGAACCGGCTGTCGTGGGAATGGTGTCCTTTTGTTCGTTTTTAGTTCTGCGAGAAACTATTAGTCGAATAGCAAATAACATTTCGACAATTTATTCCCCAGGCTCTCAAGAAGAATATGGGACTTCAAAGCGATTGGCCATCCTACACAAATCTAATTTTTAAAATCAAAAATGGTGGTACTGATTTGAGTCAGAGTATTGAGATTAGGTGCATGTCTACAACATTTTGACATATTAAAATTGCCGATGGTGGGTGGCTTTGCTAAAAGAGAGAGGTAGAAGAACAGGGTAAACATGAAAGGAGCATTTAAAAACAAAAATGGAGTGAAAGATTGTAGAAAATTTAAAGGGAATCCTAAAATGAAAGACAACTTGAAAGGTTAAGAAAAAAGGAAAAAAGGTAAAGAGAGATGGAAAATAGAAGATAAAGAGAAAGAAAACTTGTGAGAAACAGTTAACCGGGAACAAGAAGGGAGGTGAACAGAGCTGGGAAAACGAAAAGAAAATTTATTTTCAAGGTAGATAGACAGTGAAGAGAAAGGGAAAAGATAAACAGATAGAAACATGGAAGCGAAAAGGTCAGTAGTAGATAAAGAAATAGCGAGGCAGGCAGGGAGAGGAAAAGGAAAAATAATTCAAATAAAAGATAAAAGTGAATGGGAAACTCAGAGGTAAACAGAAACGTATAGGAAAATAAACGGAAAAAATAAAGATAGTGAGAAAAATAGAAAGAAGAAGGGTGATAAAAATGAGATTAAAAGGAAAAGTCTAGCGGAATAGCAAACCAATAAGAAATCGAGCAAGAGGAGGAGAATTTAAGATAAAAGAGAGGTAGGAAAAATTTGTAAAGTGGACGACGTGTTTGAATCGTGGAGTGTTTTTGAAATTTTAACCAACCGGTTGTCTACGAAGGAGAGGCATTTTCATAAGAAAATTAAGACTAAGATGCCGAGGTTGAGAAAAAAATGGATAAGGTGGACCAATTAAACAATTTAGCAAATTCACTGAAGTCAAATTTCGTGTGTAGCAGGCGATATCTTCGTCCAAACATTTTTCTATAACCCCTTCCTATGTCTCACTTCTTATTTCTCCAATTTTTTCACTTCGTTACTTCTTCCTCTCCCTCTTCATCTTTATCTTGCCCTACCTCAGAAGAACGATTTCCTCTCCAGCTATTTTAGGTGTTGTATGAAGCTCTCAAGACGAGATCTGAGGGAAATATCTACCGACTCGGTGGCAAAAGCCTGGGTAATGGGAGTAATAGTCGCATCATAGTGCTAACGAAGAGGTTTTGTTATGTAGCCAGTCGGCTGAACGAAGTCCAATGTGACTAAATATGTATATTACAGGTCAAACTCAAACTCTCCCTCTATCTCTGCATCTACTCCTTCCTCACTCTAGCACTACCCTTCTTTATTTTCCTATCATTGTCACCGAGTTTCCTATACTTTTATATTCATAAAAGTACTTTAAACGAATTATTGGATATACATATGGTAGAAATGGAATACTTTTTAATCTTACATACCAAAAATGAAAGACTCGCTTCCTAGAAGTGTCAAACAGTTCTTTAGCTTCGGCCTTATCTTAGCAAAATTTTATTCCATTAACCTTTCGTTGCAATTCAAAATATTCAAAATGACTTTCAAACTTTTCCAAGACATCAAAGCCGATAAGGCGCAAAGTGCTGAATCAAAGACGATGAAAACGATACTCATTGTCACTTGGCAACGGACATTCACATTTTAGTTCAACGAAGTACAGCTTTCTAAAATCAGCTGATTAAAAGTGATTTCGGCAATCTGGAAGAAAGACGGTACATATTACAATCACTTTTGAGCTGTGATTTATTAAATTCACGAGTTATTGAATGAAATATGAGACTGGGTTTTGGGCTGGAGTTTACAATAAAGATTTTCAGTTTCAAGGTCATATAAACATGAAGTGGAACACCTATGTGCCTGCAGGACTGAAAGGGTTAAATTATTAACTGTCAATTATGAAAGCAAGTACCTAAGAAGGCACTGGGTCCTGTGAGACGTATTAGCAGAGAAAAAATTGATGAGATATGCAGAGTCGAATTGACAGGTGAGATAGGAAATTTGGAATAGGAGAGGGGGATTAAGATGTAGATAGAAAGAAACCGGTAAATTTAGAGAAAGCGGGGTGAAAGGTGTTGGTCATGATAAGCCTAGTTGCGCCTTTCTAAACAAAGTCCTTTTTTATACCGAAATTGTTTTGAATAATCTTAACCGGGGAATATCATCCCATAAAAATTTTAAGCTATCGAAAAAACCACACCACTATTAAGGTTTAATTGAACTTTAAATAAGTAATTTTTGACTCAAAAACTCTTTAGGGTAATATAATTTTCACTGAAATTTGTTTGTCTCGTAAACAAACTGTCACTATTTTGACACTCAAAAATCAACGCTGTGTGTTATCTATTGTTTACAGAAGCTAGCGCTGATGCTGCTTACCACCCCATTCTAACTGTTAAAAGCAGCACGTGCGACATCAAGTGGCAATTAATAGCGCTGCGGGTATTTTTTCAAGTGTTTTCGATAGATGGCGCGCTTAAGTTTGCCACTTCTATGTACAGAATTTGACATAACTGAAAATGCAAACATGAACAGGTACTACACATGATTGCAAAATATATTTATTAATCCATATACATATGTATATACCAAAAAATTCGTAGCACTTTTTAGTAAAATGATGTTAAACAGATATCCACTGATATATAGATTTGTTATTATAAAATGTTTTGTTGGTTTTTTTTTCAAGCACTTACACTATTTATAAAAAAAGGAAGTTTATTATGGTTATTTATTTATTATTGAAAAACACTTTTAACTCAAAGCACCACTAGACCAAGCAGCGTAAATATAGAAATATTCCATTGCACCTTATTTTACAAAAAAAAAACGAAAACTATATAGAAAATGCAGTTATTCGTGCTTTCGGTACACTTTGCTATCTCGTTATGAGTCAAGCGTTTAATCGTTCATAAATGTCCTAAATGTTCAGCGTCGCTACTGATTTTGGTAAATGCTTTGCGGTAATGGTGTTAATTCAGACGCCATTGTTGTTTTTTGATACTGATTCTGTAGTTGATAATTGGGGATGCTAAGCATTTAATCGATGTTTACAATTAATCGATATATGAAAATTAATCGTAATCGATTACAGTTTTAAATTTATTACAGTTTATATATAATACAAAAATGGAAATGGATATCGTAGTTCAACGTCGCTGAAAAATTTCCCTCCATCTTTAATAAATGAAATTATTTTCCAAAGCGACTTTTGAAAAATGTTGTGTCCCCTCTGTCGTGTTTAAAAGCTTTTCACCAAAATGTCAGTTAGTTTACAGCATAGATTTATTTTCCTTTCCCAGGAGTAATAAGCGTTGACCAATAGCAAATTCGCCAGTTTAATTTCAACATTTCAGCATCGATGTTTATTTTATCGATAAATGCAATATCGATGAATTTTCTGCCATCGCGATGTATGATGATATTGCTGATGCTGCTTACAACATGAATATTTGTGTGTGGCGGTGGTGTTTTCAGTGCAAAATTGGGGGTTGCGGTATAAGCAATACATACATAACATAGGGTAAGGCTGCCTGTGAAGGGATACTTCTGCCGTTTTCGATTGAAACCAAAAGCTGTTGGCACTTTCCAATTTTTTTAAGTTTCAGTTTATGTAAATATTTACTTCTACATATTTTTGCAATTTTTATGAGCCCAGTTGATAATAATTCGTAGTCAATTATTATTATTTTTGATTTTAAGGTAAAGTTTAATTAAGAGAAAAATTACAAAGTTAATACTGTTATTGTTGGATAAGTAATTTTGACTGGGAAGCTATGAAGCTTCTATTCCTTAGATTTATTATTCGGTTTTCGTGTAGGCGCTTTGAAATGGGAGCTAATAATTCGGTAAGAATTTTGGATAAATTTGTTGAAACAGCAATAGATAAAGACGATCTGTTAGAAAAGGGCTCCCAAACAGTATCAATTTTTTTTTTTTTTTTTTTCTATAACGATTCATAAAAAAATATCTTCCTGAAACGGATCACTTCAAATAGTGAAAAATAACGTTTGATCAATAATTTTAAATAAATATAAACAATTCCATATCAGTGTTTTAAAAAACGAAAACGGTTCGTTTCAGTGACTGTGTCGTCATTTTAAAATTAAAGCACCGTCTTAGACACAGAATGTTTTTTAATTTGACTTTGATTTTGGGCTAACATATCCAAAATATTGCTATCAAAAATATACCGTTGAAAAAAAATGTCCAAAATATCTGCCAGGCATCCATCTAATTTTATACCATCACCCGTCCATATGTAAAAAAAAAACCATTAAGCTCCCATCTGTAAGAAAATCAAGTTTCCCGTCACAACCGCACTTACGCTATACACTCAGCCGCGCACACCACTGTGGCAGTAAAAACTAAAATCGGAGCACAATTGTTTGTGAAAATCCTTGCCGTCTGTCGTTTCTTGTTTTTATTTGCGAGAATGTTTTCTTTTTCGTTGTTTGCTTTATTGAAATTTCAAATTTTGCATGGCTTGAATTCGTGTGCGTTGAAATGAGTTTATTGTTTTTGTTGCTACGCTCGCACATGCGGCAGGACGACTAAAATTGTCGCAACTGCTACTGAATCCAATCGCTGCACTGTGTCGCTAACATTTGATTGCAGGATAACTGACAGTTTGTTTACAGTGGGATGAAATGATAAAAATGGAAATTGTTGAGATCGGAAGTACAAGGAATTCGAAGCTGAAGTGTGCAGGGTATCAAAGCGATAATCGTGAAACGTAATTGATTTTTGTTGTCTCTTCTCAGCGTTTACAACTGCTTAGGTGCTGTTTGCCTTTAGTCCGTTTTGAGTTGGTCCACCAAAGGTCCATATTTGGGGCTTTCCTACTTTGATATATCTCACTTTGAGATTAGAAGATATATCGCCCAAACGTTTATTCTGCAGACTAAAAAAGTTTAACTTGGAAATCATTGAGCTAATATTTTGAGATTTAATCAGTTAACTGAGCTTTCCGTTTCTATCAAAAGTAAAAAAAATAGACTGAATTCGTGTCATCATGATGGGTTTTACTTCCTACCACCTTTTTTTTTTTAATTTTGCCAACGATTTTTCATTCCTTGACACACTGTGAAATATGAATTCGATTAATAGTGCTACCAGTGATGCTGACAATTGTACAACTATGCCAGACACTAATGTTCATGTTCTGTTCCAAATGGTGCTTTTGGGTCTCACTCAATCTCTTGCTCATGTTTAGGGGTTGAATAACAAAAAACTTTGTGCATTGATAGTCGAGTTGGGCAAAGGCAGTTGTTTGGATTTGTGGCATTAGTTTGGGTGTTTATTGTTCAAACAATGCAACAAAAAAAAAATAAACATAAACGGCACAAGCCAACATCTAAACGAATCTGTTGTTTTGTATTATTTCTACTTAAATACTTAGGGATGGGATAAAACTATCAATGGGTTTTGGCATAATCGGATTCACGATATGCATACATATTTGAATATATATAAGAAATATAGATGGAGTACATCCACTGATTTAAGTTAAGCTACCCCTTTTACAGAGAAATCCCACGGATACGGATCATTCTGTGCTCGAAAAGTTGAAGACAGTGGCAACACTATTTTAACTTGCCACAGAATGTAGGCAGTTTTCAGCAACTGGCGAAGTAAATCAATTTAAATCTTCACTTGAGACTGTGAGGGTGAAGTTCGCTTGTTTGGCCACCCTGCTTTCAAAGATCTTTTGGGAACAAATTTCTTATACAGTTTTAATTGTCTCTGTCCATCACATCTCTTTCGATGTCGGTGATGCCAGCTAATTATAATGACATTTTTTTTAGAATAGAGCTACATACGTGGTCCATAATCATAGTCAAATTAAAATAATATTTTATCTACTAAAACCCGATTCTAAAATAAAATTTTTTACATTCTCAAATCATGGTTGTGCGATGTCACAACCCTCACTCCAACTTGAGTTTGTGTTTTTTTTTTCGGTTATTACCACAGGTATGCTATGGTTTGTGAATAAAATAGTTGACACAGGGTGACCTTGCGTAACATAAACAATTTCTTCATACCAAAAAACAACTTATGTTTATGGAATGCGGAAGAATTAATCGATTACTTTACCGCAGCTAAAAATTTATCACATATCTAGTATCTAATGGATTCCTTAAAATCTCCATTGCATTTGTACTACCCACAAAGCACCAGCAAAGCACCAAACTGTGACAAAGTTGCAGCCCAAGTCTACTTGCATGGCTTTTAATGATGTCTCGTAAAATAAATTCAAAATTTTTGATTTCCATTTTGTTGACTATCTACAAATCTACATAAAGATTGTCGACACATAAACTATACTCAAAATTTTTGGACTATCGTTTTTGTAGCCTAAGCAACGATGCCACAAACCCTTTCAATAGCAAAATGGAAAGTTTTAAGCTTAGGAACCCTAACAATCATACACAGAAATAAGAGTATCAAAGAATTTCATACTTACAAAAATAAAGCTGAATTCTTTCAACACTTAGTCGAAAAAAATCACTAAGTAGTTAGAGTAATGAAAAGGGCGTAAAGAAAAAAAATCACAGCTCGAGGATTTAACTATACGAAATTCAACTCCTTTGCTTCTATAGCTGGATTCTCATAGAGCACATCATTAAATCTTTTTGGGGAAAAAGCGTCAGCAAGGCATTCGAAAAACCTTTCTGTCGAATATGTCAAGGGCCGACTCATCTGCGGCTGTCATTGTGTATTATAAACACTCTGTAAAGTGTGGTTATTGTGCGCCGAGAGAGGACTTTTCATCTCAATAACTTACAAATCTTGTCCATAACATGTTCAAAATTGATAACAATTCACTTCGAAAATGTGTAATTGGATCCGTTACACTAAAAATTGCAGCGCGTTTAATATAATATACATATGTATTATTTCTCAAAATACACGTGCGCCCTCTGCTTGCAAAAATTCCGAGTGCGTGTTGGAGATTTATGGTTAATAGTAACTGGTAGGTAGGTTATAATATTTTACAACTGAATTGTAAATAAATATAGCTCATATTTGCATTAAACTTTATACGCCTGATGCTCAAAAGAAAGGCACCGACACACAGAGAACTGCAGTAGCTATAGGCCTGGAGACTCTCATACTAGTGGACATAAAATGATACAAAATAATCAAAAAAAGACTTCCCAAATGGGCGTGGCTGATAAAATTTCTACAAATTGAATATTTTGTTATGTTCTTCCTCCAAACTGACTTAACGGGCTTTGATAAAAATGTACAGCTTCATATCTTAATATGCCATAACGAATGTAGCGTACATTTAAAGAGAGTTGCCACATGTTGTTAATTAAAATCTCTACATAACAGGCATATGTATAAGACTTTTAAGATGTTGGCCACTCATAATCATATTAAACAAAGATTTTAGCTAAATTGGAATGTAACAGGGTCCGCTGTAGAAAAAAAATTAAGTTGATGAAGAAATTTTCTATATTTAGCAAAGGTCACCCTGTGCCAACTATTTTATTCACAAACCATAGTAAACTATGGTATAGTATGTATATTAAGGCGCCTCACGCTCCATCCAAAAAAATTTACACCCTGTTTCTATCGGATTTATAAACTTCAATGTATTCTAAGATCTTGGTCATAATATTTCGAAGAAATATTAAGATTTACTGGAGCTAAACCGCGTTAAAAAAACGCTAAAAATATTATTTTTTATGTATAAAAAGAGTATGAAAAAATATTTTTTAATAAAAAGCACGTGAGCAGAGTCAATTTTGAAATTCCTGTGGAAACAGGGCAAGTTTTCTTGGTGAGGCACCTTAATGCATATGTTTTGGAGTAACCAATATCACAAACACAACCATGGACACACACTGTGTTTTCGCCATTTTAAAGTTGAAACTCCGTCCTAGACATTGAATGTACTTTAAGTAACTCTATGACAGACATGGAATGATGTTTCTTAAGAATCATATTTAAGTAGATGAAACTCTTTTTTAATTTGACTATGACTACGAGTCAATATTTTTCCACTCTCAGAACTCATATAGTTCAGCTCACAACTGCAGTTCTCTGGACTGCATACACGCTCACCGAAACTTATAGCTAACGCGACACTGGATTGGGGTAGTAGGCAATGGACAACTCGGGTGCCTAAACACAAAAGCGGCATATTTAATGTAAATAACACAAACCGCTCTCCCTTAATGCAATGCATACATTTTGTTACTCGGATTTACGCATATCGAGGTTGAATAGCCAACAGCAGATTCGTGCTTAGATTTGTACAAGTAATTATAATAGGTCTGTCCTAAGTCAGCTGGATTTTGATTTTTTTTTCTGTTCACGATTTCATATAATTCGAGCAAAAGGCAACGTTTTGTGCATTTCATCCCCCTGCAATGTAGTTAAACTCAACAGAGATTTTCCTTTTATACTCGGAGTTTATTTATGTATATCCTTATTTCATTTTTTTTTCTTTTTTGCTTTTGTTTTAATATTTGTTGTTTTTTTTTTTTTGGCTGCGCACTTTTGCAGTTGAATTAAAAATTTTCTGAATACATTAAAATGATGTCAGTTGAATGAATGCAAAACGAAGAGGAAACAAAAAAGGCAATGAAGTGAGTTTATGCTGATTCGAATTAACATTTTAAAATTTTATGCGCTGCAATTATTTAAACTTGTTTGTATGTATGTATGTATGTAGAATATGCGGGCAGACAGGTTTATGTGCATAAAGAAAGCGTACATTAATAAATTTATGTATATAAGCATTAGGATGGCTCAAAAAAAATGTCAGTATTTTGTGGGATAGTTTGACAAATTTGTATATAAAGTGGTTATCCTTCAACGATGTATACGAATGAACGATACCACATATTTCGGCGACATAAATATCAAGGTGGCCTTTAAAATGTTTTAAATTTTTTTTACTTTCAACATAAGCTAATATTCATCCATCAGAACTAGTGTCCTTTATATTCTAAAAACGACAATAGCCAGCCTTTCGGTGCAAGGAAAGCATAAAGTTGTCCTTAAGTTTTCATAATCCCATACCAGCTATGTATATTTTCATATCTGCCCAGCCAGTTAACAATTTTATGAAACATTCAGCAAATCGATTTTCCCCCTTTTTACTCGTTAATGTTCAAGAAAATATACCAATATCCCAAGACAATTAGAGTTTTTGTGCCCGTTGAATTATTCATGCTTTTCAAAGTTTCAGTTAATGATTCCCCAGACAAGCATTTATGATAACATTTTCAAAAACTTACAACCCCTTTTAGAGGTTTTCACCACCCCCAGTTGGTTAAAGCTTCTTCAAATGAAATCATTTAATTTGGCGGCAATGTGAATGGCTTTATTGAAGTTTCAACATTTATATGGCAAATGAATAATGCGCTCAATGACTACCATATACCATAAAATAAAATAAAATAAAATAAAATAAAATAAAATAAAATAAAATAAAATAAAATAAAATAAAATAAAATAAAATAAAATAAAATAAAATAAAATAAAATCAAATAAAATAAAATAAAATAAAATGAAACGAAATGAAATTAAATGAAATAAAATAAAATAAAATAAAATAAAATAAAATAAAATAAAATAAAATAAAATAAAATAAAATAAAATAAAATAAAATAAAATAAAATGAAATGAAATGAAATGAAATGAAATAAAATAAAATAAAATAAAATAAAATAAATAACTGGCACATTAGAAAAAATTACAACGTGAAGTCACTATTCTAATAGCGGATTTGGTGCACTCACTGGTTGACATGCCAGTATCCGATAAGAAGAAGAAGCTGGACACTTCGAAACATGTTCGTTGCAATTTTGTTCTCTCAATTCTCAATAAAATTAAATTTTAAAAATTAAATTAAATTAAATAAGACAAAAAAAAATAAATAAAGCAAATTTATTAAATTAAATTAAATAAATGAACTTTCTGCAACAAGAATTCTTTTGCCACTTTAACACCCAATAAACCCGGAGACTTGCAAAAAAAACAAACACCGTGAGGGAAGCAAAGCAAAATTAATATTGATAAGAAGAATATGTCAGAGTTGCTCTTAAGCTCACTAAATTTATTTACTAGCACCATATAGGTTTTTCTAAAAGATTTTAGGTATGGTAGGCAAGTTTAGAATGCTCCATAACTCGAGCCCCAGAAATTTGGGATACGGCACGGACGCAAGTTTTTTGAATGAATTCCTATTAGACAATTGCAAAGGGGTAGTGAGGTTCCCATTCAACCTTCTCTCTGTGTAAACTCAGTGTATTTTCTTTCAAAATTTCACAAACAGCCTTGACTTTTCAAATAAAATTTAAAATTTTTGACCATAATTGAATCAAAAAGGGGAAAGCTTACATAGACCTCGAAAAAAAAACATGAGTGAATATCCCTGTTTAGATATAAGATAACTACGAAATTCAATACTAAACACCATCCGCGAGTGAATTAAGCTTCATATAAAAGGAATTTCATTAAGCTGCTTTGAATGGTATTGTCCAATAGCAGCTGCTGATAAACGCGTCCTTCGGAAACTTTCACCCTCCACTCATGCATTGATTACTTTGTAACTGTTCAACGCACACATTATCAGGACAATGTAGCAAATTGAGCGCACGACATTAACAAACACATACATACATAGAGACCCAGATATATTGTACCCCGCAGTTAAACGCCAACCTAGGCAGAAAACGAAGTAGATTAAAACTGGCGGCTGCTGGCTGCAATCAAATGAGTTAAATTTGTTAAACAAATTTATTTAAGTTGCTTTTATTTTAAGTTCGCCTCATTTTGGAAACTAGTCATTCAGAAAAACAATTTTTTTTAATTTAAAATTTGAAACACTTTTAAAAAAAAAGTTATCTATAATAAAAAAATGCGCAGCCCAGCGGAATTGTCCCACATTGCGGCCAAACCATACATTTAAGGTATAAAGAGTTTATTTGTATGAATAAATATGGCGAAACTGAAGAGCAGTTAATCAAAATAATTTAAAAACAATTTTATTTTAATTCAAACAAATTTGTTTGAAAACTACACCAACACAGATGAAAGCCAATTATTCAACGACATAGCAGTTCTTGTTTAAGGAAACATGTCATACATGATACGACTCGTGTGATCGGCTCTCACTGTGAGTGCGACGAGTTGGTAGTGGACCAATGAAAAAACACACATATCGCCACTGTTCCGTGAGTAAATGTGTAGTGCATTTTAGCTTTAACTGTTGTTATTGTCTTGATCACTGGTCACGATTAGCAGCTTCGGCGGCTTTCCCGAGTTCGCGAAGAATTTGATGGTTAAATTTCAACCACAGGTGAACTCTAGTATTTTTAATAATTCACAATAATTGATGGCAACAAAGACTGAATTTTTTCCAAAAATATTCAAAAAAAATATAAAAAAAATCTTGAAAGTTTTGGAAAATTGTTGTGCGGAAAAAATCCAAGAGGCTATCAACTTTTTAAGTATTCCATTTTCATCTGGCTACCTTCCTTTTAATAAGACCTGATAAGTAGATAATGTTAAGAGTAACAAGTCTCTTTGTTTGGATATTCCTTTCCACTTTTTTGAGTGATATTAGGAGCAAGCGAGGGTGCCTCCACGGGCTTTTTCGGGTCCAATGCACCCTTTGGAATCCAAAAAGTCATATTTTTCAGTAACTGTGGATACAAGATGTCCTAGAAATTTCATTACAAAAGCGAGTATAAAAAAAAAATTTTGTTTAAGACATAGTCTAGCTCCAGACTATCACCTTCAGCTACTAGTACAGTAGCGACTTGAACCTATTATACCATCGAGTCAACGGTATTGGAATTCCTACTAGTTGCAAATAAAATTAGAACTAGCTCATAAAACCACTGGGTATACATATATAAAAACAAAGAGAAAAAACCTGTGGCATAAATACAAAAGAATAATCCTGCTGAGTGCACGCATTGTAACATAATAACTATTAGTATAATTATATAGATATATGTATGTATGTACGAGTACATATGTATGCGTATTTATGGAGAGAAATCAAAGGACACAAAATTAAAATCAGAAATTAACTCAGCGATAAAGCGCCTGACGGCATGGCACGCGGCCAACGCAACAATGAGCCAAATCGCCAGCAAAGGATACAAAAAAAAAATAAACGCAGATGCCATTAAAAACGAAAATAAAAGCGAAAAAGTGTGGAAAAGATGTTGCTGACAAGCCAACATACTTCCGGCTGAAACCCCTAGCTAGCTGGGTTTTGGTGTCAAAGCGTGCAAGAATATAAAAACGAGATTAATTGAATTTTTCTTTTTCGAGTTTTCGAATGCAACAAAGCCACATTTGTTTGACGGCTAAAAGTTTCTGACAATGAAATACGAGCGAGACCTAAAACAGTGAAAATTTCGGTGCAATTTCTGCTCTACCTTGTACCTACTCCGGCTAATGCTTACGGGTAATGAGATGCATTTTTGTATTGACGACTAAGATAAGCTTGCAATTTGATACTCGTTCATTAGCGTTTCATGTTACCAGCATCGTTAGTGAGCGCGTGGTAATGAGCGTTGTCGTGGGTACACATTAATGTTATTAAAGTCGAGAGGAGTTGCAGCGCATGGAAATGTTGTGGGTTGTGTCAAAGACATTAATTAGGCAATGCCAATGTAGAATATAATTTTAACGAAGTTTATAGGAAATTTAGATCAAAAGAAGTTTGTTTGTAGAGAGGGATCGCTTTCAACTTGGGCTCAAATTTGTCAATATAATTTATTCATAACATTGGGTTTGATAAAATAAGCTTAATCTATCCTATATTACGCTTAGCCGTAGCAGTTATAAGAATAAAATTTGTTATGTACAGTAACGGTGATTACTTAAAAAAAAAAATTTAAACGGGCGTGCCAACTTTTAATGAATTCCAATTTAGAAATACTATTAATCAATAATCGAAAAGATACCGAAACAAAATTTAGCTTACAGATTTTCATGAATACACAAAATGTTCCAGAAAAAAATGAATGAAATCGGTTAAGGTCCAATCCCAAATGCATATGAAAGATTTTGAAAAGGACCGTAGATATATTAAATATTCAAAAACTCTGCTATCTCACTTTCAAAGTTTACGTAGAAGAATAAAATCCGATAAACATAAATTTACGAAAATGGACGTTTCGCTGCCCCTTTTTTGTGGGATTCTTCCACAAAACTTGTTATGCCATAACTCATTTTACATTGTAAAAAATCTATAAATTTTTACGGCGACTTTCAGCGTAATATATAATAACGCAGACACACTCTTTCGACCTTCGGATCTCCCCATACGAATACTATTTTTCAAATTCATAAAAATATTGCGTTGGTTGTATAAGAGACTTTGTGTACTTAAAAAAAAGCGTAAGTAAGTATGACAAATCACAAATGTTTCGTAGCACCCCTTGAGAAATGAAATGCGTTTTTACAACAACAACAAAATTGCATAACATTCGAACTCTGGAAAACCCTATCGAGATGCTGAAACCATTAGAAGCAAACACTCAGCATTTTATACACGCATCTAACTGATGGTAGAATACGATATTTTTGGGTGGCTATTTGTGAAGTGTGCAGTGAGTAATCCATCACACGAAAACCATCAACAACAGCAGTTCTTTCACACAATTGCCGTAAAAGGCGGAAGTGAGTGGATTGCTAACGCAGCAAACGCACACTTACTTTTTCAAATATAGTTGAGTATAAATACACTGGTGGGCCAAAAAAAATGGCAGGCGGGTAGGTATTGAAAAATAAAATAAAATAAAATAAAATAAAATAAAATAAAATAAAATAAAATAAAATAAAATAAAATAAAATTAAATAAAATTAAATTAAATAAAATAAAATAAAATAAAATAAAATAAAATAAAATAAAATAAAATAAAATAAAATAAAATAAAATAAAATAAAATAAAATAAAACAAAATAAAATAAAATAAAATAAAATAAAATAAAATAAAATAAAATAAAATAAAAATAAATTAAATAAAATAAAATAAAATAAAAATAAATTAAATTAAGTTGAAGATTAACTTGAATTAGCTTACATATCTTCCTATGACGGACGTGCCGTTGAAATTCGAAAATAGTTAAGCAAGTTTTAATGACCTCCAGTGTAGATAAATTTATGTATAGATGTTTACGTGGATTCTTTCATTCTGGTAACAAACGTAAAGGATACGGAACATGCGTGCTTTCCCTTGTGACCTGACGTGTTATAATAACAATATATGCACATACAAACATACATAATTTTAGATTGAAATTCGCATTCGATGATGAAAAATTCACGCCGTCAAGCATTGCATTGTTTGTTATTTAATGTGCACATGTTCTTACATATGTACATATATATTAATCCCAAGCGTATTATACGTTTGTACTGCTAAGAGTCAGGCGCGTCTCGATTTTCATGCGTAACGACCGCTGATGAGCGGCGCATTGTGGGTTGGTTTCAGAAAAAATTTTGACAAATTAAATATCTTGGAGGGTATTCTAAAGGGCAATATTTTTCAGTAAAGAAGAAGCATATTTGGAGTAGAAGAAGTCATATTTTTCAGGACCTGTAGATAGAAGATGTGCACTGAATATATGTACATATGTAAGTATAATAGAATTAGAAAAATCTCCATTTTTCAAACTCTAGAAATTTTTTCAAAAATAAAAAGGCGACATTTTATTACTATCCCAATTGTTTTCCAAATTCTATTGAAAATCTCAGATTTTTATCCGTTTCGCAATATATTGAAGCTTTCCGCTAGTTTTACTCGCATTGCCCACAAATTTTATTCTAAGTAAAGTTTCTTCAAAATACCCCACAGTGCGTCACACGATAACCTCAACCCCCAATTTTCTATTAATTCAGTATTTTTATGTAACTGATTGCGACTGGGTCGTACCGGTTTTCGTTACCGTTTGGTGCATTTTTCGGTGAGTAATCAATGTCAGCAATTTCTCTTCGTTCATTTTGTCTGACATTGGTTCCCTTCAGGTTCACAGCACATTTTTGCGCTTTCTCAGCAATCTATTAAAACTTCTTTGTAGTGTTTTTTGTTTTCTTTCGATGTGCGCATTTTCACTGCAAACACGTTTAGACGTTCAATATGTCGTCGTGAAAGTGTTTTATATCGTTTCCTGTAAAATATCGTTTATCTTGCGGGATTGGTGTTTTTGTATTTTATCATCTTTCAGTGTCAAATTTTATTTTGTGTCTGTCAATATGCTCATTTAATTGGTAATCAGTATTAAGCTGGGTTTAGAAGGATAAAGTAACTTTCAATTAAAGATTTTATATCGGTTAAAAAATTTATTGAAAGTTATGACAAAAAATATTTCTACGGAAGAAATAGTAATTTGCAGACCCGCTTTTGTAGTAAATTAAAAAAAAAAACCTGGAACAACATACTCGCTGAGTTATATCACAAAGGGTTTAGATCATTGGTCGGCAAAACCTAACCCGTGCGGGTATTATGCTCTTCACATATATTCTTACACTCTTCTGATGAGAGCGAAAAAGCAGCTTCGGCAAAAAAAAACGCCGACCACTGGTTTAGATAGATAACTGATGGAGCTTAAGGTCGCACTCACCAATCAATCTTAATCTTGAGTTTTCCGTAGTTTTATGTACATATGTGCCTCTCAGCAACTTAAAACCAGGAGTCTTTAATTTTTCAAAGTGATTTCAAATTCTTTTCGCATGCTTGTCCACTTGAAGTTGAACAGTTTGAAAGCCATTGGAGTTGATTCTGGCAGTTCTGCAGTTTTTACATATGGCAACACTCTAATTTTCTGTCATATCTCACATCAAAAATTAATCATAACATGCGAGCGAACCAATAATCTTGAAATTTTTTCAATTAAAAGGATTTTTTAAATTAAAAGGAATCTTCCTTTCTGGGGATTTTGTTGTAATTAATAAGCACAACTTTAGGAAAAATAAAAATTCAAAAAAATAATTAATTTGAAAATTGGTATAGAGATATGCGATACCAATACCATACTCACGGGAAAAAGTGGACGTAATTGGAAAAGAGGGCGTGGCACCTCCCATACAAACTTCATGTTTGAGGCTGAATAACTCTTTAAAGGTATTCGTCATAGAATATCAAAGCTGGTAGAATTTTTTTTGGTAAAATAAGAATGTAAATTTTCGATATGACGCTGATGGGAATTATTTAATTTTTATCTATCAACGAGTAACAATCTCTGGTAAAAAAATTATTATATTAATTCTATTTTCTATTTTATACATAACAAAAAACTTTGTTGTTGGATTTGTGGTCTATTTTGTTTACAAATTTGTAAGTTATGAGCAAGCTCGAGACCAGTTAACAATAATTCTAAGCGAATTAATATTGTCAGTTTTTGGGAAAAATTGATAATTGGAGAAAAATTACAAAGGAAAATCAACAGCGATGGATAGGATTACATGTTTCAGAGTTTCCAGGCTCATCATCAGATCCCTTTTCGGACACTGGGATGCGAACCAGTGTCTGCACCAAAGTCGCTGTTAGAAAATTCTAACACTAAGCTATGATGAAAAAATGACAAAAAACTTGAAAAAAAATTGTGAATTTCCCGAATTGAAAATATAGACAGGAAGAAAAAATAACCAACAAAGGCAATTTGGCACTTTTATAAGCCATCATTTGTTGTAGGCTTCCGTTAAAATTAAAGCAAAAAAAAAATTTTGAAACAGAAAAACAAACAAAAAATCGAATCAGTAAAAAAAGCTCAATGAGAGCGCTAACAAAAATTAAATCCGACAGTAACGTCGAAATGAAAACGAAATTAAACGTTCCAACAATATTTATAGCATGTCAGAGTGCATAAGCACACACAACCACACATACACACACCCAAGGTGCTACATGCAAATCAGCGGAACTCAGGAGCAGCGCAGCGCAGCTCACTAAAGCGACAAAAGCGACACTGTCAAATGCCAAACGTCCCGGCGTAATATCAGAGTTAGCACATCCCATTCAATGCCATGGATAGATGACTGTCTTCATCGTCGGCGTTGTTGTCATGGAACGTGCATGGGTACACCCTTTCGAATTAAAATGAAACCCTTGCTAGGCGCGGCAGGTGATGGGGTGGCAGACATGAGACTACAATTGCATACATTGTTGTTGTAAAATAACGTTGAGATTTTGTAAATTTATTCCAAATACTTTTTTCCAGATGCTTTTGTTTTTGTTCTTTTATTTTTTTATTTTATTCGTGCACTCGCTTTTGCTGTTGGCACAAAGGCGGATTTTGTAGAATTTTTTATTTGTATCTAATTTGCATATCTCGTTGCGCTCATATCCGGTGAATGTGTTTGTGCAGTGCGCAGTGAGGGGAGTGAAGGGGTGTTTTAAGGTTCATTTCTGCTTACTTAACATGAGCATAACTTTAGTAGAAGTTACCACTAGGTTAAGTGATGTAAGTAAATTTCTGAAATTAATCAACATTCTAAAAGAGACGACGGAGTGAAAGCAACCATTTTTATTCATACGCGCTTAGAAATGTATGAATAAAAAACGAAACTGAAAAACTTTATTTTCCTTTAAAAAATGTTTAAGTTTTAAGCAACTAAAATTTAAAGCACTTATAATTTTTTGTTATTTACAATTCCAACAAATTGTATAAGCAAGCGGAAAGTATGCCCTTTTTTATTCATAAGCGTTTATGGCTAAGCAAATAAAATAACAATCTGACAACATTTTATTTTTTTTTTAACTTTAAAAACGAGGTGTGAACTAGTATAATGCGAGCTAAGAACCCGAGTTGTAGTCGCTTGCCATTTTTTATGGTCGCTTAATTTATGGCTGCTAACAACTTAAAGACTATTTAAAAGTAACCGTAAAATATTTCATCTAAAATCGAAGTGACGTATAAAAATGGCTTAAGATATTATTAACATTTTGTAAAGAGCAAGTCAAGTTTAAGTCACTTCTATGCGCAAGAGTAACTGCACTCTTTGTAAGTATAAATGAACCATAACGTTCAAAAACGACGCATCCTAATATTAAAAAAAAAAAATTTAAATGGCTGGAATTTGATGCGCACCCTTGGATAATGTATGTGTATTACAGATATGTATGTACATATATAAAAGGGCGGCTTCAAATTCTTCCCATTAATTCTTTGATCCAAACGTTAGATGATCATAGATATAATCGTGATAAGCAGAGAGAGTGAGGCCAAGTAGTTCCAAAATGGAGGAAAGTTTGAGCAAAAGTCGTTTAGGTTTGAACTCATTGAAGTAATGCTCACGACTGAAGTAGTTCTTTGGAAATTCTTTGAAAATTTACAGACAGGAAAAATTTATAATTTTAGTTAGGTTCTAGTTTCCCTTGTAAATAACTTTCGGGATCTCGTTCTTGAAATACCGAGCTTGGCATCTCGATCCCGAACAAACTTAAAAATTGGCAGGCAGATGAAAAAAAATTAATAATTTTACTTAAGCTCTAGTCTTCCTGATAAATAAATTTCGGGATTTCGCTTTTACACTCCCGGTTTTGGCATCTTCATTCAGAACAAACTTAGAAAATTAGAGACAGATGGATAAAATTAATAATTTTAGTTTCATTCTAGTTTCTTTAATAAATAATTTTCGGGATTTTGTTTTCACAATCATTCACATAATAAACTTAAAAAATTACACACTGATGAAAAAAAAATTAATAATTTGAGTTACGTTCTAGATTCCCAAATAAATAACTTTCGGGATCTCGTTCTTAAAATACCGGGCTTGGCATCTACATCCCTAACAAACTTAAAAAATGGCAGGCAGATGAAAAAAAATTAATAACTGTACTTCCTCATAAATAAATTTCGGGATTTCGTTTTTACAATCCCGGTTTTGACATCCCCATACAAATTTTGAACTATAACTGAAATTTTTTTTTTTTATTAATACGTGGTAAATATTTTGATATGGATTTTTAATTAAAGTTATTTTAATGTTGTTGATGTAAATTTTTTTTTTTTTTCATATCTTTTTAATGTAATATCTTCCTGTCAACGCTTAGGTCAATTTCAAATTTATTTTTATTTATGATAAAAAATTGTGTTTATCGAGTTCATGGTTGTTTTGAGTAAAAATAAAAACCTAAAATTCCAATTTCTTCATACTCCATCATGCAACAATTAGAACCTCCCTAACCCATTTGTATTGGTGCATAATCACTCTGTTCGACAGTTCAGTTTCAAATTTACCGTGTGAATGTGTTGTTGTGCGCAGAAGCTGTTGTCCTGGCAACTTGTAGTCAAATACCTCACAATTTACTCCCCTTCTCCGCCTTCAAGTTCGCCCCTTTCTTTTAGGACATTGTTTTCATAGTTTTATGCTTTAGTATTTTTGATCAAAAAATAGCGTTGAAAAAATGTTAGATAAAAATGCAAAAATCCTGTAAGAGTGGAGGTGAATTGATGTTTGTACTCAGTGGTAAAGTAGCTGGAAGGGTGTGTATGTAGGAGCAAATTGGGGGCACGTGATCACTCTGTCAATACTGCTCAAGTTATAAGGCGTTATTTCTGAATGTTAAAGGATTGTATTAGCCTCTTCAAAACTGCCTATAGACCCAACCCCATTTATCGAAACCATCGATTGTATGGGAGCTATACGTTGTATTGGTCCGATCATGCTGGCTCCGAAATGACGGTTTAATACCAAATTGCAGCGAGATATAGACGATCGAATAACGGACATGACTAAATCGATTCAGCTCATCGCCTTATCATTTTGCTTAACTTATTGGCGTTTCTATCTCTTTTTCTCCTCATACTTACTATTTTCCACTTTTTTGTGGAAAATTTTTAATTTCGCAATAAATTTTAAATTTCCTTTTTTCGGTCCAGCCTACTGTAAACCCCCCCTTTCTTACTGAGACTGACATTGTATAAGCATACATACGAGTACTTTCAACAATTTCAGCTCGTTGCACACACTTCGTCGTATTTTATGAAATTTTTCTTTTTCGTTTTTTTTTTTTTTGTTAGCCAAAAATCTAATTTTCAATATTTCACCTTTGATGTAAAATACCGTTAACATGTTGTTGCATGTGACACCTCACACTGCTTATATTCAACATACACAATGAACATTCTTGTCAAAATTCTATAGAAAGAATATCAAATATTTCCCCATACTCGCACAAGTGATATGTCACCTGTCACTCACAGTTACTTTACTGGGCTATTAACGTAATTTTCATTAAATTCTCAAGTTTTGCGTTTCTTCACTTTTTCGTAGGAAGTGGGGCTACGCATATATGCACATATTGGAATGAGTTATGAATGTTCCCCCGCCCACCTGCACTTCAAAACTTTTCACATAAAACTTATACCGTTATTCACCATCATAATTCACAACAAATTTCAACCCCAATTAACTTGAATGTCTTGGAATGGCACACCGACTACATTTAAATCCTTCGCTCTTTATCAAATTGACTTCCTGCTGCAAAAGAAAGTTCAAAATTCGGATGCTTTTACGAGAAAACATTTGATTCATATTCTCGAGCTCACATAAATTTGTTGCTTAACCACAAACAAGTAAGAGGGTCTAGGTGCGGGTGGAATCGATTATTATATACCTAGACTTTGAAATGCAGAGTTGTTAATGGTGTAAAATGGGTGAAGCCCCGCCTAATAAGCCAAAATCTACAAAATTTGTGTTGCTTATTGTGTGTGTGCAAGGGGTTATTCTTACATATCTTCCATAGTTATAGAAATATCACAAAAAATTTATTTCAGAATTATATTAAAAAAACTGGGCGTGGCCTTGAGCCGATTTCGGTAATTTTTACAATTAACAAAGACCTAAATGTAATGAAAATTCTCGCCAAATTTCGTTTCGACAAAAAATATTTGCTGGCGTTATGGCTTAAAAAGTTTTATTGAATAATCCACTGTAAAAAGAGGCGGTACCACGCCCAATTTAAATAATTTATTGAACAATTTATTCTCTGTCTTAATGTTGATTATCTCACCAAGTTGTATCCTTCTAACTTTACTATGTACTGAAAAATCTACTGTTTTTTGTATTTTCGAAAATATTCTTTATAAAAAAGTGGGCGTGGCTATCATCCGTTTTCCAATTTAAATAGCGCTCGGTGATGAGAACCAAAGAATCTTCATACCAAATTTTATTAAGAAATCTCCAAATTTACTAAATTTATCGTGTTAAGAGACGGATGAACAGGCCGACGGCAGTGGTATCATAGACTGAGAACCTTTCAAATCCCGGAAGCCAAATATGGTCTGCTCATCATTGTGTCATCTATTTTTTATCTACCTTACTTAGCTGATGAGGTTTTTCTCTGTAGCTGAGCAGTTTTAGATCTCGACGATTAACAAACCAAAGCCTTTCAAAGACTCGGCACGAAAGAACAATCCGTGCGTCATGCGGATGCGCCCCTCGCGCCGGTCGGGCGGGATATGGTGGGTAATCCGTTGGGCATTATTATTATTATTATTATCAACAGAGGATCAACGAGTAAGGAGAAAAAGAGCCGAACTCACTATACCTCTTGCAGGGTATTGGTATCCTTTTACCGTGGATAGATCGCAGGATCTGCAAAACTTATTGATTTCATTGAAGCTCCTATATCGCTGGACTTAGTGATGTTCCGATG
This sequence comes from Sphenella marginata, assembly GCA_951509765.1. NCBI lineage: Eukaryota > Metazoa > Arthropoda > Insecta > Diptera > Tephritidae > Sphenella > Sphenella marginata. The sequence goes on along the minus strand of OX608080.1, from coordinate 19,658,767 downwards.
CGAGTAACTACATGTATTTTGCGCAAGGACCCGGCTTTTTTCGTAGTCCACTAAAGACGAGAATAATCTGTGACACTGGATAAAATCGTTTTCTCACATCTTGGAAGGAGTAAGATACCAGTACTTATCGAGTACTTTCTCTTGATACTTTTTTGGTTTAAAGAAGAAGTATATGTATCGAGTACAAAATATGTTCGGCACAATCAAATTGAAGTAAAGGCCCTCAAATATTCAATCCCCTTAGTGGTGAAATTATCGATCATTAATTGGACATATTTCAGCCTTGGCTTTATTGGTTCTCCGTTGGGCTTATCAAAATTATATTTATGAAAGGTATACAAATAAAAGCACATAAAAGCTCTTTAAAACCTCAAACTGGATATTTCGTTTCAAAATTGTACGACTTCAACAATAAAGCAACTCTAAACTTAATTTATTGAACAACAAAGAATGCTTAAAGTTCATAGGTTGACTTCTCTACTACTTAAATATGAAATGGATGTGTATAAAGGAAAAGCAACCCAGCATCGATTTCAGCAGCTTTTTGCACTGGACCTGGAAGCGATATTCTTGATTACCGAAACCAACTGATAGTATTGATGGAGACTTTTTCCAGCTAATCTAAAGTAGAAAAGTAGACTTTATTTGGAGCCATAAAATGCGCTTTTCTCAGAGCGGGACCTTCAGAAATGAGCTCTTTTCTGTAGTAATCGTTCAAAGTGTTACCCCAAATCCGTAGAATTTATAACGTTTTGTTTATCATTTCATTGACGCTTTTCTGAAGCTTTTTAAGACCTTTTTGAATATATTTTAGATACATTTTTTTCTAGCTTTTGCTCGCTTTTAATAGGTCTAACTTTATCTTATTATCTTCCAACTTTTTTTGATATCTTTTTCTCTTCATCATCGTATTCCTCTAAGAGTTGAGATTTTTTCTGTTTTCATTTTCGGGAGCTAGTTCTCTTGCTGACAGGGTTTCCATACTCACAAATTTACATACAAATGTATTTATTTGGGGCGGATATTACCATGAAGGTTTTACGGATTTTTATTGTTATTAAGTTTTCAGCTTCGCTTACTTGTGACCGTCATGTAGCCAATTTAAAGTCGATTTCATGTGGATTCTGTAAAAGTGTTGGGTTACACAGCACTGCGCTGTGTTATTGCGCTAAAGCACATAAATGCGTAGCAGGCGCAAGGTATCTGGTTCATCTGCTTCGCTTATATTTAGTAGTAATGACCAGTGTTGCTTCCATAAAAGAGTTTTGTAACTAGGTCGCGTTTGGTTAGCTCATTTTCAGTGGAATTTTCAAGTATTCATCCTATTATCATTGGCCTTAAAAGAGCGCTTGAAGTGGGTTTGAGGTAGACGAGGATAGGACCAAGTATTTGATGATCAAAAGCTCAAAGATCAGGTGCTGCAAGTCTCTCATCATACCTCGAACAATGCCGGAAGGGATGATACGGCTTTTAGAGTTTTTTGAAGAAATGTTCAACGGAAGAGCTAATAGAGCTAATAGTATCAAGTTATATATAACGATGAGTTGTTAGAGCTTTAAGCATCTCGGGTTTGTTATGAGATATAAGATGACTTGGAAGGATTGAGTTTCGTACTTTGATACGCAACAAACAAATGGCTCATTTTAGCTATTCATGCCACTTATGAGCAGCATCTCCCAGGAAATGGTGCCCCCCCCCAAACATAATATCTCCATTACTAAGCATTCCAATCAGCCCAACATTATCTAAATTTAAGTTCTCTCCTCTCTCTGGTTTGTTTTTCTTCCACGAATTTATTCTTATTGCTGTGAAACATTTTCTTAAGTGATGAGATTTCTCAGAACTGAGGTACGCATTTTAATATTAAATAATAACATCCCTGGCTTGAGTTAGAGTCATTTTTTCACATTTCCGTCTGAAATTTATGTATTCTGCGGTATTTTCGTAATGAGATTTACAACAATAAAATACAAAACTTTATGCTTTTCTAAGCATCAGGGTACATGTATAACAACAACCAAAAAGAGGGCGTCTGCCACTACATGACAAACACAAGCGTAACGAGACCAAAGTATGAGAGTGGAAATGGTTTGAGAGGATACTGGCAAGTAAAAGTTAACAACAGGCGGAAGTTGAAGTGGTAGTGATGGTAATGTTACATTAACCTCATAACCACCAACTTGCATACCCGGTAGGTACAAGTGAGTCGTAATAAAAGTTCGTGCAGACCAAAAAAAAAGTAATCTCATTTTTTAATTCTCAAGTTTTGAAGAGAAGCTTTCACCCGAGTACTTAAGTGAGCTCTGCAGGAATTTTCAGTTGCTATCAACATTCGCACTCACTCTCTCTCTTTCGCGGATTCGTTTCTCCTTTCTCTCTCTTTGCGAAAATGCAACACTCACTCACCAAGGCACATTATCTCGCGCTTTTATAGAGAGCGTTTTTCTCTTTCGATACTTCACGATATTCCTCATCAAAACTTGGTTCTCCGAAAACCTCTCTCAGGGAGTATGTGACAAAGCTGAATAGAAATTAATCAGCTGTTCTGCCTTCTCGATTGTTTCGCTATTAAAAAGTTAGAAAAGTATAATTTTAGAGGTTTTGTTCTAAACCTCACATCTAATTAATGTTCGCTTGCACCCGAAATTTCGACTCCCATACTACTAACTCGCAGACCACTACCCAACCAATCGAACTTTTGTTAGTACCTCCATAGCAAAAATTTATATCCAATCATAACTGAAGCTGTAAAGTCGGATTTAGACCGTTATAAAATTTTATGATTTTCATCTAAGTATGCGTACATTTGTACTCGTGTGTGCTCATTTGTCTAAGTATGCGGTACTTTTCGTCTCGCTTCGTTTCAGCCTCCGTACGTCTAAAATTTACGAAGGTTGAAAAATGGTGCGCTTTAGCAGTTCAGTGACATTTACTTATGAAATATTTAGAGAATTGAAAAGACTTTAAGACTTTTGCTGAAAACAAATTGCTGAATAAATATTTATGTAAATGTAACAAACCAACTGGAAATAGCAATCCCTAGATTTGACAACAAGTCCTACAAATAAACGTCCAACAGTAATTTCATACATAATTTAGAAGTTCTTCTTGGAACCAAAAATACAATTTGTCTTTGAATATAAATGCGCGCTAATAATGTAAAAGCCTAAGACGATTAACAAAGTATTTAGAAGAACAAAGTATTTGAGATAGCAACGAATTTGTGAACATTTTCTTTTGTATATAATTGGCTAAGAGATGACTGTCTTAAGCTCTTGCTATTGGATATTAAATGAGAAATGCTTGTATTTCCATGTCTGGGGGTAATTAGTTGCCTCTTCTGCGTTTTCTACTTTTCAAACTAAGGGAATGTTCGGGGTCAATAGCTGTCAAATTCGGCTGTCAATATTTGTATTAGAAATTCACGTTGGTAACGTTATGAGTGTGACGGTTGATAAGATGCTTAAAGTTCACAGCAAGAAAAAAGTTTTTAAGTTACTTACTGTCTGTGCCAAGAAAATAGATGAAAGAACACTACAGGCTTACGTACATTGTACTCAAGCGTGTTATGAGATCTCTACTTAGGAAGCTGGGTCTTCAATTACGCAGAAAGCCAAAAGTCATCAGAAAGAAATAAAGTTTCGTAAAATACCGCATTCCACTAGACGATTGAATAAAAATTCTCCGACTTTGCAGAAAATAATGGACTAATTTCCGGTAGGATTACAAAGAGATCCGACAAAGTGTGACCAGTCCGTTCAATCCCACGGTACACTCGAAGGCTCTTTATATTCACTTAAAACCTATGATCCTGTCGATTCTCCTTGGATCGGTATTCTGCGCGATAGCAAACTAACTCATGTTCTTCGACAGACTAAGAAAAGTTCGACATGCCAGATGCATGCCTTTGAGCAGACTGATTCCGGGTAATTGACACGATTTTGTGGAATTTCCTTTTCCTTGGATTGGGTCAAGTGTACTAAAAGTTTCAACTATAGAAATGCCTAATCTTTTGCATATCTTTGCCTTACCTACAGTTTGCGAGGATAGTCCAACTTTCTTGAAAGGTTTTTTTCACTATTGAACCGGAATTCGACAAAATCCCTGCTACCAACTGCAACTTCTAGACGCTACCGACTCTTTCCCCCCGTTGAGGATTAAACATTTTACTGCAAGTTTGCAAGTAAAACCATGAAAAGCTAAAGATTTTATCGAAGTTCAGCCACATCAAAGTACGTTAATTTGCGTACAGCTGCGCCATTCAATTGCCGCATCAGCTAAACATCAAAATGAGATTTTCGACTGCTGACAAAGCTTAACAATTGCTATGTCAACATAGTCACCACAAGTACATGTTGGTGGAATGAATGTTGGCATTAGCAGCAATACCGAGAACAGCGTACACAAATCTGCAGCTTACGCAACGTTGAAGCTTCGCAAATAATTTGAATTTATTTGGAAATCATTTGACTGACACTGGCAGACTGAATTATTGCAACAACAAAAAACTCAATAAATAAATCATCAATACTGAGAGCAACAAAGACAAATCCAGCAAGATTCGATGCTAATTTGTAAAGTAAATCTTTCGACTCTTTATTCCTAACTTGAATTCTTGATTTTGCATTCGTTTGCCGAGCTTAGCTGATGAATTCGCATGCATTTATACATTAAAATTTGTTGTTGTTATTGCACTCGGTAAACACTGCTAGCATGCATGTACGGGCACTGACGCCGCGGTAAAAGCTACCAAGCTGTTTGTGTTGTTGATATCGGCAGAATGTGCAAAAACTTTTGTGTCGAAGATGGAAAATATGGGCTGTGGTGGCGTACGAGTCAGAAATACAGAAATACTTTAAGGTTACTGTGGTATCTTGTAATATCTAAAGGTATGGATATGATTGTTGTTTGTTTTAACATTCATGTAACTACGCTACGATTATGGTTGTTGTTGTGGTTATAGATATGGTTATGGTTATGTTTATGGTTATGGCTATGGTTATGATTATGGTTATGGTTATGGTTATGTTTATGGTTATGGCTATGGTAATGATTATGGTAATGTTTATGGTTATAGTTATGGTTCTAGTTATGGTTATGAGTATGGTTATGATTATGGTTATGGTTATGTATATAGATATGGTTAAAGTTATGCCCATACATAACAATTTTGTATGGTCACGAGTATGGTTGTTGTTGTCGTGATGGTACGGTAAAAGTTAAGGTTATGGTTATGGTTCAAGTTATGGTTATGGTTAAAGTTATGGTTATGCTTATGGTTATGTTTACGGTTATGGTAATGTTTATTTTTATGGATACGGTTATTATAACAGTTACTCATAGGGTTATTTTTACGTGGTGTTTTTTAGTTGATAGAAAAAGGAGCGAAAAATGCCATTTAATGAAGACAAGAAAATGTAGATAATGATATTATCACTATGTACATGTGCTGTTGTTGTAATAGATATTAGTAGGTTTATTAAATGTTTGTGGTAAGAGATTGCTCTAGTAGTGTTTAAGGAAATAATGTTATTTATGTACAGTTATAACTATCATTTCAAACAGGAAAATTGAGTGAAACTTTCAATATCATAGATTTTTCTAAATTTCATTCAAAAGTTTTTAGTTTGCAACTTATACCGCGGTTTCGCTTGAGCTTGCTGTAGTCTCACTCATAAATATGCAACATCAGATCAACTTTACTTTGTGCAGCTGTATTCGCATACAAACACTATTCCACCTGAGGGCCATAATTGCAATGTTGCGCTACAGTGCGCTATTTCGTTATTGATTTATGCTGATTCGTTGTGTTGTTGAACTCGTAGGTATTCTTAGTATTGCCATAGACAAAATCTATAACCAAGGCGATGTTTATGACAAGTCATCGACAAATGTCAGCAATGCAGCCTAGCAAATATGTATTTACAGGCACAAATAACCATATCAACTACATAGGTTAGCTGCTGCAACAACAACAACTAAAAACAAATTATACAGTCAGTGGTATTAAAAAAGAATTTCTTTAAAAAAAAATTATTTTTATCGCAGCAAGAGTTAAGCAATAGCTGTTGATCAGCAATAACTTTAGAATTTTAAGACATAAACAAAATTTTGAAATTTTTGAGTTTAGAAGTATTGATGTAATGAAAAAAAAATTATGTTGCAAAAATAAAATAGAAAATTAAATTTAACTGTTAAAGGTCATACCTTTGATTATTTGCTTAAGAAACCATTTAATGATTTATTGGCATTAGCTACTTTATTTTCTGAGTAATTATTTTTTAATTAACTACAAAATATTAAAAAAAAAAAACACAATTTTTTAAGATCATTAACAAAAGTCAAAAAAATGATTAATAATGGAAAATAATGAAATAGACATTTATAATTATTTTTGATTTTTTGTGAATATTTCCGTGGAAATGTTGGATGTTATATAATGATTACTGAAGGTACTGATTATCGGTTGGATTGGTTATGTTCTTGAGAATCCACTTAATAATTGACTACCATTACTTTTAATTTTTAACTATTCCTTTCCAATGAATTTAAATAATCAAAGCAAAAATAATGATTTTTTACGATTATCAAAGCAAATCATAAATAATCAAAAAGAATAATTTTGACTTTAAGTGCATATTTTAAATAAAATTTTTTTTATAATATTTTTCAGCTTTAGTGTAAAAAATCAACCATATTTAATATTCATTATTGAACGCAATGATTACCGCTTTAATTAGCTTTTTTCTTGAAAATTTATTTAATGACTGACTACCATTAATTCCACTATCTGATGCTCTTACAATTGATTACAAAATAATGAAATCAAATTTAAGTAATCAAAAATAATCAAACTTTAATAATTTCCGTCTCTTGAAAATAATTTAAATAATCATTACCACCCAAAAAAGGAGTCTAATCATTTTATTATTATTATTATTATTATTATTATTTATTTACGTGATATATTAGTACAATAAGATCCTGTATGGTCTTTTATAGTACAACAATGATTACATAAAAGTAGGCATAATATTTGAAATTATGTATGTATATAATACCATTACGAACATATAAGTCTATTATCAAAAAACATGAAGAAAAATAAAGAGTATGAAACATAATAGCAATAATTGAGATATGTATTATATTATATATTACTAATTACAAATCAAATTTAACTGGTCTGATTCGCATATCTGTCGACGAGTGTCACCCAAAATGGATATCAAACGAAAGGTCCATATCTCTACTGTTTCTGAGATACCATTATTATAAGCGGACTAAGTCAAATGTAAGTTCGGCGACGTAGCAAAGCGTGGCTGGATTTTCTTCTTAGAAATAAAAAGCTTACAGGGGATCATTAATTAATATCAGCTGTGCACCGTGGCGTATACGCAACTACGCATAACTTTGTATGTTTTTAAGTAGCACCGAGATTTTATGATTGTTGACTGTACTAGTGAAGTGCGTGCAAATGGATCTGTTCGTGTAAAAATCAAATAAGTCGCAAAGTTGGAATTTAGAAAAGGCAACCTTTGAATTCGAAAAAACTAGGAATTTTAAATTGAAATTTTTTTTTTCGAAATTTTAATTTCTAAAAATTAAATTTAATGTTTTCATTTCCAACATATTTAGCTCCCAAAATCGTAGAAGGACATGCATTTTTTTGGCAAACAGATAAATGTTTCGGTACTTAAAAAGATATCGGTTTAGTGATTTTTTAAATTCAAATTACGTATACGGTTTCAGTTTAGGTTTCACTCCTTGCTCTGTTTGTATCATAAAATTTTCCAAAAACTCACCATACAATTGCAATTGAATGACGAAAGCCAATTGTGAATCTATGCTGATGCTGAAGCTTCAAACCTAAAACACAAAAAAAAAACAACAACAAAATTGACAACGACAACTTCTCAAGCGAAGAAATAATGCTGTTACCATAGTCACGAAAGTTGGTACAGCAACAACAAAAATACAACAAAAAAATGTATTCACTATAAATGAAAATAAGCACTACAAAATACTGGAACAATAAACATAAACAATAATGACTATGGTTGCCATAGTACCAACAATATGACACCGCTCCCACCCCCACCCCTGAGCGGCATTGTGAACTGAGTGAAGCGCAATCAGCCATCAGTGCAACGAACAACAATGCAATGCTGCTGACGAGAGCGATAAGAGACTGCGGCACAAGAGTGCCATTAGTAATTTTAAATATTTTGCTAAGAACTTTTTAAATTCAATAAAATTCAATTTTAAATTTGTTTTGTAGATGGAGAGAGAAATACAGCGCAGTCCAAGCAATTGCACGCTTACGAATTGCAACGTTTTTGTTTTGTTCGAGCGCAGTGTTCACCTGGTTGCAAATACAGAAATAGATGAGGGGTGACACGAAGGGTTGGAGAATGTTGGTGAAATGAAGTTGGAATGAGTGAACGCACGAAATACAATAGAATTATTGTTCGCAACAAAAGCAATTGTTATTTTGTAGTTGCTACTCAAGTGTTGTTATAAATGTTGTTGTTGTTGTTGTTGTTGTTACCTTATGCAATTACTTCACTTCAAAAGTAGTTTCCCTAATGGTTTCGGAAAATTGTTACTAATGACTTTTCCTCAATATGCGTACTGCGAATGCACCACTTCACAAATCCAAATCCTTTATAATCTCAGCGCTTTCACATTTTTGTTTTTTTCCCACCCCCCGCAACAACAACGTGTGACATACATAAGTAAGTTGATTACACTAAAACAAAGCGTTTGTTTTTTTTTTCATTCATTTTTAGCGAAATTTTGTTGGTTTTATTGAACTCATTTTTATCCAGTTCGGGTTTAAGCGCTGAATGGGAATGACATTTTTGTAGAAATATTGTTTCTCAGTAAAAAAAAACTGCTCCACGAACTATGCATAGGTATACCGATGCAAACGAAATATCTCCCTTCTTTGAACTTCGACTGCAAGGATGATATCTTCATCGAGCATACGGTAGAAAGCAGATTTTTCTTTCTCTATCTCTTTTTCCGTGTTAAATCGTCAAATAGATGAGCTCGAAGTTTAATACCGCACTTAGATTTTTTAAATTTTAATAATAAAAATTTAAAATTTTCTACTATTCAGAATTATAAATGAGCTCAAGCGAATAGTAATAAATTTAAATAAAAAAAATTTCAACAATAAAAAATTTATTATTTAATTTTTTTAATACCTAATTTAATTAAAAAACTTTTTTACAGCAACCCACCTTCTCATAGATCCATTTCGGAAGCTGTCAGCCTTCTTCATCAGAGAAATTTTCTCATGGTCTACTAACCATTCAGGAACTGCTTCATCAGCAACTGCATTGCCGCAAAACTTCTGAATCGAGAAACTTGGTATAAATTCTTTTTTGGAAGCGGACCAAAAACCGCCTTGCTTAAAAATATTTGCAATTTAGTACATTACTAGCAATTTTCTTACGTCAATTTAGAGTCTTGTTTTCCGAGACGTCGGTCAGCGACGGGCCTAGGGACATGGATATGGATAAGATTACAGAGAAGGCGCTATGATTCGGTTGGGTGGACTAAGAAAAAACGACCGCTAATATTTCGAAATTAATTATTAATGACTCAAGGAGGGACACAATTTCAGAGGCAGAGAGAACTACAGGCTGATATGCAGAGAACTCATAAAGTGAAAATCGCACTTAAGCACTTCGCCCAAACCACGTAGCACCTAGATACAAAGAGGTAATATTTTTACAAGATTTGCCCAGGTAAAATTCTTGTTTTTAGCGTGGATAGTATTGATAAACGCATTTATACTGGTGCACAAGAATTTTGGGTCGTTATCTCCTTCACAAATTTATTTGATAAATTTTTTCGACCGCCTGTTACAACTGTACAAAGCTGTAGTCAGGTGTTATTGAATATTCTGAAAAATCTTAACTATGTGAGCTGCAAAGGGGACGACGAGGTGGATTCATCAAATCACTTCATGCTCAGCGACCTAGATTTTTAGGTCTCCGGATAGAATATTGAAGATCGTTGTCTACTTTATTCCTATCTTCAGTCTCGTCCCGCAGAAGTAAACTATAAATGTCTATATATATATATATATATATATACATATATGTCTATAAATGTACTTTTCATAACAAAAAATTTAGATAATTGCTGGTAAAATGTTTCTTTAGTTATAATAAAATATAGTATCCCTTTGGCAAGAGGTCTAACTATACATGATTTTATACATGGGACCAACCTTATTTGCAAATGCTGAAATTTTTTGTACGCAAAATTTATTTCAGTGTAAACGTGTTTGATATCTACAACTCAAATCTCTTCAATTATTTCCAGCACAAGTCCTTAAAACCCGCTCAAAAAGGTACCTGAATTGTCATCGAAAATTTAATTGCAAAATACCATTGAACACGTACACACACACACACACACACATGCACATATACTATTTCATGTAATTTCATTACGTAGTGGAAATAAATTTGTTAACAAAAGTTTTTAATATGCAAATCAGCGTCACGAGTATTGAAATATTTGTTGTTCTCCTCGTTTTTGCTCTATATTCCTTTTGTGTTTTCCATGTGCTAAGCTCAATACATATTCGGTTTCATTGCTACTTTGCTACATTTGTTGTTGCTATTTGTTGTGTGATTGTTTTTTGTAAGTGGTTTGTAAGTGTGAGTGAGTGTGCGTTGTGTTGTGAGTGCAATTTGCGTTTGTGTAGTATTTGAGTTTATACAATAAATTGTACTACACAACTTACTCTCCACCCATTTATATGAACCTTGCTGACATCAAACTCTCCCCTCTCCACTCCCCACAACACACCACGCACACCCACATTTTGTTTTGTGTAGCACACACTAATCCGCTTCACGCGCTACCACCAAAATGAAACTATATATGAAATTTCTCAGAAACGCTGCAACAGCGAAAAATTGCAACCAAAATAAGAAGAAGAAAAAATTAGACAAGCGGTTCAAAGTGCGGTTGAGACCACACATTATATACCATGTTCTGAACAGTGTGGGATTCCAAGAAAATTCTTTACTTGGGTCCTCCTAAATAATTTTGAGGAATTCTTTAAAAAAAATAGAACAGGTAAAAGTATAAGTTTGGATTTAGCAACCCTAACATAATTGGGTTCTCCTACTTTAATCTATAAAATGCCAACAATATGTTTTAGGAGATCTACATAGCCTTATCGATATAGTTTTAAACTACGGACGAAACTTTACCCGCATTCAAGCCATTAAATAAGTATCAAAGATCCCTGCCCCTATAACTACCTATATGCATATCCCAGAACGTTCCTGATCCGCTTCTCAGAAAAAAAGAATTTAAATATTACTCCGTAGATCTCTAATAAATTTTATACTTCAATAAAATATGGGACGATTGTGTTGTTGCCAAGAATGGTTTGTCGAAAAGAATCTGTATCTGTCATTAGGAGTCGGCAAAAATGCACAGGTCTTCCCAATTTGAAGGAGAAAACTTCGAATCAGCTGACCACAAGTGAAAAACTCAGCCTGCAAAAACTAATTAAGAAACTAACTAAGAAATACAGTTAATATGTCATTACTTACCTGGAAAATATTGAGTTTGATCGACGACAACAGTTGCAAAGAACTGTCAGTAAAGAGAAGAGAAATGACATATAGCTCTCTCGAAATCTACAAAGTTGCCACCTAACTGGAAACTGTACAAAGTTCCAAGCAAATCAGCTGTTAGTTTTTTCATTTTCATACATAAAACACTTTCAGCGAGAGAGAGCATTTTGACATTTCATTGACAGAGAGAGCTACAAGTTTTTCCTGTGGGAGTTTCACTCCACAAAAATTGTAAGAGAAAAACAGCTGATCGTGATAAGAGAAAGCAACAACAAAAATTAAAAAATTTGAACTTTTAACCAAGTATTTACTGACTCCTGTTCTCTCTTTACTTACAATTTTTGCAAGTTGTGTACGCGAACAGAGCTACTAACTATTCCATAAATATTGTATACCCGGACAGAGCTTTTTTATGCTTTGTTGTGGTGTGCGTTCAAAGCTCAATCCAATGCAAATATTTAATTTTAAGTAATAATTGCAACAATTTTAAAGTTATATCTAGTAAATGTAACAATTTTCAACATTCATTTCATATTTTATTTTTTCCTTTGCACAGCATGTTATAAAAACCTCAAACAAATAATTTAAAAGCTCAACCAAAATCACGGTGTATTATTTGTTTGTTGTTATTGTTGTGGTTTGGCAAAACTTTGATGTTGAAAACTTTGCAGTTAATTTGTGGGGTGCAGTGAAATAACTCCCAAATGAAATAACTCCCATGAAATAACTCCCAATGAAAGAAGTCCCAATAAAAATGAAATAATTCCCAACTTTAATAAATGAAATAACTCCCAAAGAAGGAAATGAAATAACTCCCAATATTTGGCAGTTATTTCACAATGAAACCACAAGTCCCCAAAAAAATGAAATAACTCCCAAATGAAATAAGTCCCAAAAAAATGAAATAAATCCCAAATCAAAATTTGAAATGGTATATTTTTACAATATAATCAGTTACAATGAAATTTGAAACATACAGGACAGCTTTGGACATGCGAATTAATGTCATTGAGGCATTTGGGTTTGAGATTCGACGAAGTAGTGCCGCAGGCGAAAATTTGACTTAGGTCAGATCCCCAATTCGGGGCGTGATCCATGGTATTTATGTGCAGAACTCCTTTCCGCATTGGCGGCCTTCGGCCGCGCTTCAAAAAATAACAATGGGCTACGCCATTCCAACTCCGGGTGTGTGCCATAGCCGTGGCTACCGCCACGGTGATGTCTTTCCGCGTGCCACGTTTCCCACTTTTTCACTTTTCGGGCTCAGCCTAATGTGCCATTACAACAACCACATGAAAATGACAGAAAATTGTGAACTTTAACTGCAAACAACTTTTGAACGGTTGAAAAAATCTCATTTCAGATTCTAAATCTAGACGTGGGTAATCGTTTACGTGGGGTACCGAGCGCTAATACACAACCAAAAATGTTGAGATATCTATCAGGAGACGCGCTTTGGTCCCAGGAGCATGAATATAACTCCGCTGAACCAATATTTTTAGTAGTTTGCGAGATATTTGCAGTTAAAGTCATTTTCATGTGGTTGTTGTAATCACATTACCCTGTGAGAAAAGAGTGGCACGCGGAAGGACATCACCGTGGCGGTAGCCACGGCTATGGCAACCACCCGGAGTTGGAATGGCGTAGCCCAGGGTTATTTTTTGAAGCGCGGCCGAAGGCCGCCAATGCGGAAAGGAGTTCTGCACATAAATACCATTGATCACGCCCTGAATCGGGGATCTGACCTAAGCCAATCTCAGATTCATGATCATAAGTCGAAGGTGATAATGAAAAATGAAAATTTGGAATATAAAAAAAATGTACTGACTTTAGTTCCCTTTCTTAATGCGAATTAATGTCAATGACATTAGTTCGCTAAAAATATGCCCAACAAAAATGAAATAACTCCCATTAAAAATGAAATAACTCCCAATGCCTGGATTACAAGCAATGAAGTAAGTCCCAAAAAATGAAATAACTCCCAATTTCCAAAAATTATGAAATAACTCCCAAAGATATTTTATTGGGGATTATTTCATTTGGGAGTTATTTCATTATGAAATAATTCCCAGTTAAAATTATGAAATAAGTCCCAATGAATTGGGAGCTATTTCATAATGAAATAAGTCCCAACTTGCATGGAAAATATTTGGGAGTTATTTCATTTTTTTGTTGGGAGTTATTTCATTTGGGAGTTATTTCACTGCACCAATTTGTGGTAGTTGCTGGCAGGCAAATATTGATCTCTTAGTTTTGTTATTGTTATCTGGTTCTTCTAGTTACCTGCTGCTTTATCACCACACCCTAAAGCTATATGCTAAAAGAGTGGACAAATATTATATTTAAGATATTCTTCTTCTTTTTTCAGTGAAAACAAAACGCATGTAAGTTTTAATTAATGTGTTTTACACAGATACTCAAACATTTATCACTTTTGAAAGAAAAGTTACAATTTTTTGTGTACCCAGCCGTACTAGTTCATAGCGTGTTGTAGTTTTGACACTATAACGGTTGTTTTGCAACGGTACAAATTAATCGAGTTCTTAGCATGAACAGGGGAATCAATTCAGACAGATAAAGTTAAGATATTTTAATGAAATTTGGTATTTAAGTTATCTTTCTTGCCAAGGTGAAAGTGCGAAATTAAATCATAACCACTCCCCTTTTTTTGATATCGAAAAATGTTTAAAAGGAGATAATTCAGTAGTAAAAGCAACTACAATACTATAATTTTTAAACTGATGAAATTAATTATTCTATAGATATAACAGAGGCGTGGCACCGCCCATGTATGATTGAGCAAATTTTCAAACTTCGATTGTAAATAACATCAGAATCGTTTATTGTAGAATAACGAAACTTGGAAATAGGTATAGAATGATTAGGGTACTTACATAGGGACACCTAAAGAAAGAAAGCAAAATCACTTTGCGACCACGCCTACTTTTTTTATAAAAGTTATCGGAAAAAAAGTTAGAAATATACAATTTTCAATATCTTAGCGACTGATACAGGTATAATTTGTCAGTTACATAAATTTTCATACACTTTATACGATTTTTGCAAAAAAGCGGTTAAGCGGTTTTACAAAAATGACATACGCACCTATAACTACGAGTTGCATAATTGAACAGCTTTAACCAAAAACAAAAATTGTGAAGAAAATCTGTTTATATTAGCGCTTGGTTTAGAAATGTGCCGCAATCTAAGGATTTATATGAATATCTGCATGATGAGCGCGAATAAACGCTCAACGAAGTCTCATCATAGTTGTACGGTCGTAAAAAAGGTTGCCAAACAAAAAAAAAAATGGGACAAATAATCGATGTTAAGATAAGGAAGATCTTAAGTTCTGTACTTTGGTTTTAATTTTATTTGAGGCACCCGCTGCAACTCGAATGCATTGCTTAAGAGTTCTCCGAAAAGAACGTACGGGTAGTCCAGCTGGCGCTTTGAGCGCTACATAACTGTCAGTGTAAATTGACAGGAAGTAGGTGCCGCTTTTATAGCACTTAAGGTGCCTGGAATATGCTACAGTTGGTAGCAGGTCTTATGCGTAAAGTAAGAGTTGAGTTGAGACCAATATCTGCTGAGTAGATGCTATACTCTACGTTACCAATTTTTTTGGCGCCATCGATAAAAAAAAAGGTTATGAATGGCCGCTGTTAAATATATATATATATATCTTTATATTCTTTCCTTGCAGGGATGCTTATGGAACCTTCGTTCAAAACAGAAAAGATCGGGGTGCTATAATCGAATATCTACAGGAAAAAAGCCCACCCGAATCGGAAACAAAGCATGACATCAAGT
Organism: Sphenella marginata; assembly: GCA_951509765.1. Lineage (NCBI taxonomy): Eukaryota > Metazoa > Arthropoda > Insecta > Diptera > Tephritidae > Sphenella > Sphenella marginata. Next base: position 19,643,339 of record OX608080.1, on the reverse strand, counting down.
TTAGAGAAAAAGGTACATTTTCAGGTGCCAAGTGGCAACCTTGGCGGTGAACGTTGTTCATGCTGTGGAATATATTAAAATGCATTCGACGGTATTTTTGTGCCGCCACGCAATGCCACAACAGAATAGAATAATGTTTATTTAACTAAATTTTGCTGAGGATCCAACGAAGCGAATGCGCTAACAGCACTTAAACCAATATACATACAAACAAATGCAAAAACAATATGTAAATAAGCGAACATACATTTAAACATACTTAGCTATGCACATCAAAAAATTTAAAGCCTCCATTTAGTTCATAGGCTCTACATTATGAATTTATTTAATGGAATTATTTTTTTTTTATTTTTTTTATACCTTTCATGAACATGAAATGGTATTATAACTTTGGTCCGATGTTTGTAAGTATGAGAAGAAGAAGAGATAGACCCACCATTAAGCATACCGAAATGGTCAGGGCGACGAGATGAGTTGATTTAGCCATGTCCGTCTGTCCGTCTGTCTGTTTGAACGCAAACTAGTCCCTCAATTTTAGAGATATCTCGATGAAATTTGGTATGGAGCCGCCATTTTGTATTATATTAATCATTTGTCGGAACCAGTAAGATCGGACCAATACAACGCATAGCTCCCATATAATCGATTGTTCCGATAAATGGGTTTTGGCCTATAACACTTGCAATCAAAAAGCTAGGAGAGCGAAATTTTGCAGGTTTAGTACATATTATATTTGCAACCTGTGTAGTGAAAATCACCCAGATCGGACCAACAAAACATATAGCTCCCATATAATCGATAGTTTCGATAAATGGGTTTTGGGCTATAAATTTTGCAGTTAAGAAGCTAGGAACGTAAAATTTTGCAAGGTTGGTACTTATTATAAATGTGATGTGTGTAATGAAAATCAGACAGATCGGAGTAACATAACATATAGCTTCCATATAACCGATTGCTCCGATAAATGTGGTTTGGCCATGTAGGACACTTAAAAAAGATATGTGTATTCATGAAAGGTATAAAGCCTTCGGCACAGCCGAAGACAGCCCTTTCCTTACTTGTTTTTTTTTGTATTTCCTTCGCAACATCATTCAACTCTATGAACATTCATCAATTTTGGGTTATGTCAGAATACGCGCATAATAAACACAAATTGCAAATATAGATGGATGTATGTGTGTGTTTATAATCCTGTCGGATGTGTTAAAATATCTAATAATAATTTATTGAATTTTGTGTTGATGTATTATGTATGTATGTATATAGAAAAGTAGGCATATACTAAATTTCCATGCATTGTTGATGTTTTGAAATTCGCTGCGCGTGGATGTGATTTAATTAGCGCTCGTTTACAACTGTTACAACAACAACAACTATTGTAAATTATATTTCCTTAGTGCTATTATTACCTAACAAAAAATAGCAATATTCCAGAAAATCTAAAGAATATATCATTACCAAGCCGATAGGATCAACAACCTTAAGATTTTTTGTCAGTTTGTCTGCATGTTTGATCGCTCATCACGCAAAATGTACTGAATGGCATTTAATGAGCCTTAGCTATTACATTACTAGATATAAAACTTAAAATTTAAGATATCCCTTATTTTGATAACACGACCAGTTTTGGAGTTATCGACGAAATATTTGCACTAAGGTGATCCAAAATTTCTTAGTACAATATGGATATCAAACGAAAGGGCTAATGAGTGCTTCAGTAAGCGATGGGAATTAGTGCGGGCTTAAGAGATACGATTACAAATATCCGACTTACTTAATTCTATATTTTTTTTTGCCTAAAAAATGTTCCGTACCTATTATATATTGCCACTACAAAAAAAATATCATTGTGTAAATTATAAATGTAATTCACTATCCCGATCGATGTGGACCTTGAATGATTCTTTTGTCAGATTTCGTTCTTCATGATAGACTTTATAACGAGCGTCGCTTTACTCGTGACTGATTGGCCGACTATTTTGTATGTCACGAAGACTGTTCCTGTATCCCTTCCCCAAGAAGTGTCATCGAGTGATTTCAGTATTTTGTTACATCTCTGAGATTTGTTTATAGTTCTGGTTGTGTGTTGCATGAAGGTGGGAGTACCATCAATCGATAATTGTCTAAGCGCAGGTTTGCATTGAAGTAAAAAAAAAGAATTCTCTTGGAAAGATGGATTATGAAAGCACAACTTTTTTGCTTTGTTTCTTGATTTGGGGGTTAAAAGTTGGTCCAAGTTTACTCAATAGGGATATTTGGCGTCCTCTCGTGTTTAGTGGCTTCTGTTTCCCCATATTCCTGTAGGTAATTTCTATGATCCTGTGCTCCTGTGCTAATCGAGATAAGACTTTCTCTCTTAAATGTCTACCTATTCCGAACTAGAACTTGTTGGCAAACTTTTTTTTTAAAAAGTTTAGGGAATTAAAATGTATTGTTATTAGAAAATAAAATTTAATTTCTTTTCTTTCCTTTTCTTTTCTTTTAGGCATTGAACGTAAATATATGGTCCATCAACCCCAATCCACATCGCTTTTATATTTAATGTGCTAATTAGTGATTCACCAACATTATTGTAATACAATACATTCCAATAAAACAGTTAATTTAAAGTACTTACATTTTTTTTATTTTTGTTTTCTAAGTACAACAATTGTGGAATTTTGTATACATACATAAGTATATACATACATACACACATACATATATATTTATCTAACGCTAAGTAAAACGAAACCACACCAATAAAATTTTAAATAAACGATACTTTCTAACCGACTTTAAAATTGGCTAGGGAATATTGAAACAGCACACAATTCTTTATATACATACTTACAAAAATATATACACACACTCTTCTATGTATACACACATACATATATAACTGTACTAAATTGAATAAAGTCCCTTTTGTACAGGAAAACCATTGCAAAAGCCGAACCAACAGCCGTACACCGAAACACATTAAACCAAACCAAACTAAACGAACCTATAATGAAGTACAGCAAAGGTGATGAGGAGAGACAATAATTCCCCAACAATAAAAAACATTTCGATACAACACTAATACAGGTAAGCGAAGATATATCAGGGACCTACCTGCACGTAGCTGAACACAGCGACGATCAAACAATCCCAGAGTAGCAAAGGCAGCAACAGTAAAATATTTGGAAATATCTTCACAGCGTGCGTGTGTGCAGCTCATTCAAATGATTGTAAGGTGAAGTTGAGGGTAACAGACATTCACACCTGCATGACCACCATAAAGATGAAGCCACTGTACCAGATTCGGAAAATGAGAACGACAAAAGGAAAATAAACAAAGAAAAATTTGGGTGAAATAAGTCGGGTAAAGTCGAATATTGTATACCCAACGCTAATTTTAGTGTAGAGTACAAAGGTCTTTCTAGGAACACTGCTGGGTGTAAGAGTAAAACAAAGATAGGAAAAACCGAACAACAACAACAATAATTCTCTTCGTTAGCCATAACGGTGATGTGCAGATACTCATACTTATATATGACTAGATTCATGCATGGCTGACTGTAGCTATGACAGCACCCACAAGCGAGCAACATGCAAGACACAATCAGAGTAACTACAACACTACCACCCACTCAACGGCAAACCACATGCCACAGAACAGCATCCATCGCAAACACAGATTCCATGTTCCTCACGTACGTAGCAAAAGCATTTCTATTTGCGATTATGCTTGTATGTGTGTGATATCCCACCGGGTCAACGGGAGCATCGAAATCGCTCTTTATGTGTAGCTATTTATGGACGTTTTTGTATTAACGGTGGAATATTAAAGAGAATGTTGTCCGGCGTTTTTCCTATTTTAATTTAATTTAATTTAATTTCATTTAATTTAATTTAATTTAATTTAATTTAATTTAATTTAATTTAATTTAATTTAATTTAATTTAATTTAATTTAATTTAATTTAATTTAATTTAATTTAATATAATTTAATTTAATTTAATTTAATTTAATTTAATTTAATTTAATTTAATTTAATTTAATTTAATTTAATTTAATTTAATTTAATTTAATTTAATTTAATTTAATTTAATTTAATTTAATTTAATTTAATTTAATTTATGTTAATTTAATTTAATTTAATTTAATTTAATTTAATTTAATTTAATTTAATTTAATTTAATTTAATTTAATTTAATTTAATTTAATTTAATTTAATTTAATTTAATTTAATTTAATTTAATTTAATTTAATTTAATTTAATTTAATTTAATTTAATTTAATTTAATTTAATTTAATTTAATTTAATTTAATTTAATTTAATTTAATTTAATTTAATTTAATTTAATTTAATTTAATTTAATTTAATTTAATTTAATTTAATTTAATTTAATTTAATTTAATATAATTTGATTTAATTTAATTTAATTTAATTTAATTTAATTTAATTTAATATAATTTATTATATTTTATTTTTTTTTATTTTACTTTATTTTATTTTACTTTTTTTATTTATTTTATTGTATTTTATTTTGTTTTATTTTGTTTTATTTTATTTTATTTTATTTTATTTTATTTTATTTTATTTTATTTTATTTTATTTTATTTTATTTTATTTTATTTTATTTTATTTTATTTTATTTTATTTTATTTTATTTTATTTTATTTTATTTTATTTTATTTTATTTTATTTTATTTTATTTTATTTTATTTTGTTTTATTTTATTTTATTTTATTTTACTTGGTTTTACTTTGTTTTATTTTATATACATTTAATCGTCTTGATGGGCATCGCATTCGTCCCACTGGGTTAATTCTGTTGTCAGCACGGTTGGGTGCTGTTGTATTGCTTAGTTGTTGGTAACTAGAATTGGTTGCTAGCTCATCGTGGTTTCCATGGTAATATCTGGGCCGGTGGAATGGCTAGCATTAATGGAAGCTACTCAGCGCTAGAGCTACATAGGTAGACAGACTTCAACGGAAAAAATTAAAGTTTTTGCTTGTATTTGATACGAAGAAAAATGTGCTGGTAGCCAACAGTTGGCTCTTCGAATCACATACGATATGGCAACGTAAGCATCAGCAGCGACCGCAGTACAGCCAAAAGCTGAGCTGCATCAAAAGCACCAAGAATGACAACAACATCAAAAATTGTAATATCAACTTCAAACGCTGTGACTACCTACAAGCCAAGCAATTTGCGTTTGTGGTAAGTTCGCTGAATTATACTTGGGATACACTAATAAACATGGGGGAGTGTGAGTGTGGTGAACATATCGGTTGAGCTCCGGGGATTTCATATCAGTACAACACACATACCAAATATCAACTGTGGAGTCTGCTAGTAAACATATTTATACTAACATTTGTAGCTCGTTTCTGGTGAAGCGGACAATTAATAATAGCGAATAACAATAATAGAATATTATATACCCAGATGCAGGTTTTTACAAAAAAAATAGGCAATCAACGTTTCACGTTATTTGTCGGCAGAAGCCGGGGTAGATATTTTTACAATTTTTTATTTTTTTTTCCTGAAGTCTTGCTATATCTCCAGGCACAACTGGGTATACAAATAAGTGCTTCTTATCTGCAGGCACATACATCATTCTAAGTATCCAATATGAATTCACGAACATGTGCAACATTCACTGAAGCCACTAATGCTTTCGTGTAAGAGTTCAAATCAAGCTTTACTCGTACGAGACGAGCACTTAGCTTTAATACAATTTCACAGAACCATGAACAAATCCTAATGCATGTATGTTCATAAATATATGTATCTGTATGTAAAGAAACAACAAAACAAGTGGTAAGTAAACTTAAAAATCAAGTGGAGTCAAGTAGAAAAAAGCAGCTCCTCTGCCAGCACAAATGCTACATTATTACGCCCGTTACCTGTGGATTTGTTTTTTTTTTTTTTCAACGAACTGCAATCGGACTTTGAGATGATACACACGTTCATACTTAGATAGTGTTTTGAGTTCATGAAAGCTTAAAGAATTTCTTTGTATATTACGTTCTTAGCTTTAATACTGCGCCGAAAGAAATTTTCGATTAAATGTGGAACTAAAAGTAAGTTCCGTAAGCCAAGGAGAAATTATTAAAGCGTGGAAATGAGATACATATTTTTCTTTTTCTCTTCGAAAACTCTTAGTCCAGTCGAGACAAGTCTTTTTGTATAATTTTTCTCGATCATCCGTTTTTTTTGCTAATCTAAGCATTGTGCTAGTAAGGATATTGATAAGTCCAGGAAGGCTCTGAGTGGTTTCGCAAAGCAAACCAGGACTGTCACTAATCATCATGGGCTATATATAAAACGAATCTTAAGACATAAAAAATCGAAAGTGGATTTTTGCACCAAAATTGAAACTACATCAGCCGCATCCCGCTGAAGCGAGTACTCTCGAAATCTCTAACACAACTTAGCTACTTTCAAAAAAAAGGACGAATACTGACAGGATTCAAGCCAGATCCACAAACATGCTTTTGGATAGACACTTACAGACAAGCGCAGATGTATCTACAAATACGGTACGTGGGGGTTACCCTCACAGCAGTAAATAAAAGAGATCACCAATGGAAAAAAGCTAGACTGAGCCCTAATCACTCTTAGGTCCTATAAGCAGATACAGATCTGGTAAAAAGCTATAAACTGAGAGGATTCAAGGTAGTTTTTATCCCGAAAACATGGTAAGGTTCCCTTTTGAAACCAAATGGTTTAAGGCTTATAAGCCGACCTTCTTTTTCTCTAGATGACCGCTTTATCACAAGACAAAACCGAACTAAATATATTAGAGTGAGTTCTAGGAGGGCAAAACGGATATTTATTTCCTTGGACAGGCAGGTCGCACTAAAGTCATTAGACTCATATGTATGTCTACAGCACAAAGTCGACGATCACTGAATGCCGCAGATCTTTTAATGAGATATCTCAACACTTCAGTATCAGATTTATATTGGGCACTGGAAGAGCAGATGAGATTCGCAGAAGGGATGCCACCGACCATAACCTCAAGAGAAATTACTCGATTACCTATGGCCTCTTTTGAGCTTCGCGCTAACACAAACATCATGAAAAGTGTGGGTATGGTCAGGTCTCACGTCGTAGGAGAAATCCAGGTACACTTGGCTCGCTTACGATAAAGAACATACTAAAGCATTTCTGATGCTAAAGAAGTCGGGTAAAAAGAGTTCGAATGAGGCATTGTTTCATAGGTACTCACGCCACTGGAATGGGTTTAATTTGGAAATGAAAGGTATCAAAATTGGAAATAAAAGCGTTAGCAAAATTCCTCTGTCGTAAACGTAGAAGTGGCTAGAGACCCTGTTGCGTCTCACAAGAGGCCCGTTTGCAGACCTTATTGTTGGCCTGATTGTCAATTTTTTCCCCTCCCACCTTAATGTGCTCTATAGCCCATTCACTTTAGTCTGAGAACTATCCTTAACTTTTATAAGACCCCTGAGCAATATCACATAGCGAAGAGCCCATAAGCAAGTAAAGCTTTTCACGAGGTGTTAGTTGTGCTTAAGTCAACTTTAAGTTCTGGTACTAAGCTAGAAGTATTTGGCAATGTTAGAAATAAAGCAACAAATCATGCAGCGCTAACTCAGTCAATATTGTTTGACATTAACAACATAAGAATGAAGATAGTAGATGGAATGCGCGTGCATATCAAAAAAAAAACTTGAATGCAACTTAAACAGCTTTGTTGTTGCTTTTGTGGTAAACTTGAAACAACAACTTTAATTTAATACTTTGCTTAAAAGCACTCACACATACATATATACTTTGTTGATAATGCACTGATTTTTATTACTTTTGCGACACTGTGCATCTAGCAGAGATTATTACCATTCTCAGTACTCTAAGGAGAGCAACACAAAATTTTGCACAAATACAATTTTACATTTGAGCTGAGAGAATCCACCCGCACCGTTATACATGCACACGCATACACACAGAGATAGTAGCACACATACACCCAAAACAGATATGAAAGACCAGCGAGCATATAAACTTTGACTACTTGTTTTTTGTATACATACTACAACAACAACAACAGATGCTACGTCCATTGCGCTGCCCTTTTATATTTGTATTTGTACTAAAACTGCTCACAGATTTGCAAACGATTTTCAACACATTTGCAATGATTGTAAATGTGTGCAAAAGTTGTGCGTGCATTAGTGTGCGTGCGAAAGTTCTGTTTGAAGGATGTATGTACGAATTTAAAACAAAAACAAAAAAACAGCTACACAGATATATATGTTTGTGTGGGTGAGTGAATATAAAGACTGGGCTAACTGTTGTTCCCTGCTGATGCTGGCAACTCCCAGCTGAAAATGAAATAATTTACATACATACACACTTACACACTCACACTTACACACTCACACATACATACATGCAAGCGCTCATAAAACGTTCAGCTTTCGATGTTTTAAAACAATTTTTTGCTCTGCATACATTTAGGCGTTTACCCAAGCAGTCACAACCAACACGTATTGTGGGTGTTCAGAGACTCTTGGATGAGTAATATTTGATTGCCCTCAATGTATCGGTGCGCATTTAGAAATGGGCTGCGCTGTTATTTTAGTAACGCTCCAACCTCCTGTACACGAGTGGATACTTCTGCTCAGCTCGCCCACCTCCCCTCCACAACTACGCGTTTCTGTTTGCTCTACTATGAAGACACTCAAGCCTCATCATCAAGAGTGCGACCAACTGACGGTCTCTGTAGTCAGCCGGGACTGCATGCGCTAGTGAGTTTTATGTACTTGTTGAGTATGTTGGCGTTGTTGTTGTGGTAAGACAAGCAAGATGCATATCAGTATTTTTGATATGTTAATATGCAGGGGCTAGGTATGTTTGTGTGTGTGTGTTCAAGCTATGTATGGGTGTATGTTGGTCCAGTCGCGACCCACTCGTTAAATCTTGTGAGCTCTTGGCTCAAGCCATCATAACATTTCTTGAGCAAGCTAGGCATTTGATTGGAATATTGATGTGTAATGTGTTTAGGCCACCGGCCTAAATATTACGGCACACCCTAATGTGCAGAGCTTTCTTCCAATGTATCTCGGTTTAAACCGATAACCGTGCACCCGGCCGGATAATAGCGAGAGCTAGCATTCGGCGGGTGCGACGAACTAAATTAATAATAGCTCTGCCACTTCTTTTTCGAACGTCGAGAAACCCGCCCGCCGCCAACTCCCGTGAGGTAAGTCTTTGTACAATACAGATCACTTAGTTTGATCCACAATCACCTTTTACTGAATTTAATTCGATTCTGAATTAACCACTTACACCTTTTAATTCGTTGAGTATTAATGTAAATAAACATTACCACCATTGTATTTATATATGAACTAACGAGTTTTTTATTTCTCCCCCCTTCCTGCAATTTATTACGAGCGCTTATAACTTGGCTGTCGACACACCAAGTACCATGCACAGCCCAAACTCGTCCTTTTTATTAGTTCATACATACATACATTCAAGATGAGTCTGTCCATTCGTTGCTCAACCGCAGCGTTAGTCTTCACACGATTGCAACTGGCAAATCTAATAAGTTCACAATAGCACTGGTGCTGGACTTGTGCATAAACTAACACTCCCCCCCTCTCCCCATCTCACCCCTTCCCCTCCCCTATGCATGCATACTTAATATAGCAGCCACATGCGGGCTCCTCGTCATTGCTGGCTGAAATATTAAACACGTCAACGAGACCACATTACCGACATAGCGACTACAAATCCAACAAAACAACGGCTCGTCTCGTCATTCAGTCGGCCGTTCGGTGCGTCGTCCACAAGCAAAAACACAAAAAACAAAAAAATTTTTGTTGAGCCCGTACCGTTGCTATCGCTACGTTGCTGCTGCTCACTGTGAGTGCTCTGTGAATGAGCGCATGAAAGAAAACAACATGGCTGCCGGCCGCGTTGCCGCGAAATGCACTGTTGCCAATTTTATGCTTTCACAGGCCACCCACAAATGTCTACTCTCGGTACAATGCAACAAATATGCAGAGCAAAAGCATTTCATACCGTTAAGCAAACAAACAAACAAAACTTCATATATACACACATACATTTATATATACATACATATGTATTTGTACATTAATATTTGCACCGCATTTTCCAATTTTCTCTCATTTCAACTGCACATTGACTTTTTATTCGCTTTCATACAATGTTTTTGTAGTTATTGCTGTTGTTGTTGTTTTTTTTTTTTCCTCTTTGTAATACCATTTGTGTTTGTTCATTCTTTGTCTCGTTTGGCCGCAAAATTTAAGCAAATTCGTTGGCAATGAGAAACTCAATTACGGTTCGTTGCTATTTTTAAAGCTAAGAGAATATGATAAAATGCTTTTGAGCATATACAACAGTTGATAATTGTGAATAATTGTATGTAAATACATATATACCGACATATGTACATTTATTCACAGGAAGAACAAGCACGAAAATCTGAATTGGTAGTAAAAGCGAACTCGAAAATAAAGGAAATCAAAATATATTGCCACATCACAGCTGAAAGAAAGAAAAGACTGAAGTATTCATAAGTCAATTATATCTACCATCTTTCTTATGAAATTCTTCCATTACATTACATCATAATTTCATAATTTCGCAAACGAATACATTTATTGATTATTTCTTCGCGATATGAAATATTATGAAATATTGTACATACATTTTTAAAGGCATTAGAAGTTACATAGAATACTTTTGATGTAAATAAAAGACTTGGAAAAGAAACCAAGGGGGCGTGGCACCTCCCTTACGATTTTAGGTTTCTAATGTGAATATGTATAAGCTGGTTTATATTAGAACAACAAAACTCGGGAAGAAGCTATATGATAAAGTTATGAGATAATGAAAAAAGGGCGTGGCATCTCTCATACAAACTAAATTTTCTATTCTATTTTTAAAAACAGACGATGAATCTATAGGGAAGTAATCATATATGTACTGCTGTATCGTAGAGAAGCTTGAATACGGACAGCATCTTAAGTGATGGGCTGGGTAGACGGGGATACAAAAAAAAAATTTATTATAATAAGCTGCTTAAGCTTTCCGAAATCGTCCAAATGACAAAGTTGTAATGTAACTGTGCTCAATAATTAATTATTATTGGGCTAAATCTGGCACTGTCACAATCTAAATTCTGGAATTAGAAGTCTGCATCGACGGTATTAAGCAATGGTATTAAGTCCAGAGTATGCCATTGGTCTCATCTGCTTATGAATGATTAATAAAATTGCTCGACTATTCCACTGGAATACGAAACTTGGTCTGACGAACCCTATGGAAGTATCAATAGTTATCTCCACGACGTCCGCAGCTTCTTCAACGAACGAAATGAGTCCCCCAAACAGATACCAATGGGAAGAAGTTTCGATTCTTTGGGACATAAGCAAACATTCTCGTTAGCAATGTGTTGAAATCTGGCATAAAACTACCCAGCCGCGGAATTTAAATGACCTACACACTTTGTCTGCAGATACCCCCCCGGATCTCGACCTGTGAGCTTTGTTATTGACATTCAACTACCTGAAATAAGGAAAAAGGAGAGCGTCCTCCTGTCGTAGATCAGAGTCACAATTGCACAACTTCGATCTGGATATTGTAGTTGTAAGAGATTAATTTAAAATTTTAGGCTTTTTAGTTATTGCCAACAAGTGCAGTTTTGATTTTTAACTATTATATTGTGATCGTGTCTTAAGCTATGTGCCAAGTTTCAAAGTTTCGCAAAATTACACATTTGAAACGAATTTTCCGTGCGCTATCTAGTGAGTTTTTTTTACGAAGTATTGCATTTTCAGCGAGTTCTGAGCCACGCCACTACTTTCATGTGTACAGTTCAACGAGAAGTTACTCAAAAATTTGTTGTTAATTTTCTTCCGCATTTCAACGATTTTCAATTGTCTAGTTTAGCGCGCCATCTAGCGGAATTTTTTTACACGGTATTGCAAGATATCTCGTCATTGATCTTTTTGCTACGTTGCACATATCTACTCTAGCTCAACGGGAAATAAGTTCAAAATTAATTGTATATTTCCACATTTTATTTCGAGCCGTGCGCCACCTAGCCGATTTGGTCAACCCTCACTAAAATATACACTTCCTTGGATAGCTATTTCCCCATGCTGATAAGGCAAATCCCGAGATAACAGCATGGAGGTACTTTTCTTTCAAATGCGTCTACCTCAAGACTGAACTCCCACTGATAGGGTACAGCGAGGTTGTTAGTCGGCGATGTGCTTCATCCATAGATAAAGCTTTATATGCAGAGCTTTCGCTGAATGAATTTCCTGGCATTAGTCCTCTTAGCTACTTACTTCTTCTTAAGTCACTGCAATTCTAGTTACAATTCATACAAGGTATAAGGCTCTCTGCACACATGCAGTACCATTCCTTACTTATTTTCATCTTACATCAGCAGCTTTTGCTAATATCTTAACATGCCATTTTGAGTTATTTTCTTTTGCAATATGCTGTTCTTGCATAAAATATAACATAATCCGACTACAAATACTTTTACTTAGAAAATATTTTTATTCGCTCCATTTAACAATAAAACAAATTCGCTTTCAACTCAAACTGCCATTTGGTACCAACAGAGAGCGGGGGCAGAGTATGCAGCAGCTTACAATGCGACAACATTTAAAATAAATCTTCCGGTATTTGTTTGCATATATTTCAGTTTTTAATTCGTTTAATGGAACAAAATCTGCTGTAACGTAAATAGCGGCCCACATGGCTTTCTCCGGGACAGCCAACATTGGTAGCTTCCTTTGCTACATTCCCGGCAGTAATTTCAGCGTACTGGTGCTGAAAGGAATGATTTACTTAGTATCTAGTGCTGGACTGGTTATAAAAGCGATAGATGAAAAGAACTTTGTAATATTAAATATCGATTATGACAAACCCACAACCAAAATTACTCCCAAAATAACCCAAATACAATAGGTCGGGAGCGGGACAAAATGAAATTACTTTACAACTAGCCGAAGTGGACCAGTTGAGGATGAATTACCAAGTAATGCACTGAACAACAACAACGTTGATTGCCACCTCCTTTGGTAAGTTCTTATTAAAATGGATAGTGGAAGGCATTTCCTACGGTATCGAGCTAGAACTAGTACTGTCCTCAAATGGTTTACTAGTCCTCAGCAAGTCGAATTCTCTCCACAGCTCTTACGCAGCACATCTCTGCTGCTATATATATGTATTTGTGTGTAAGTATGTATGTATGTGTTGACGTTTGTATATCGCCAAACACGTTTCACAATTGTCCTTTTCCTTAGCGAAGACAACAGCTGTACCAGAAGCAGCAGTAGCATTACTAGCAGCATTGCCAACAAAAGGCAACAACACCAGCAAACAAAAGAAAAAAAAAAAACAAATCACTCCGCTTCATAGAACTGCCTGCACAACAATTGAGGGTGTTGCATAAATCTATGCCTATTTCCTTCCGCCTTTCAATCCCTCTTGCCATTAATTCACGAGCGCATTGCATGCCAAATCTCAAAAGGGTGGCGCGGCAGCAATGAATGTAGTGCGCTGCAACCCGTGTGCCCTTTTTATCTGTCGTCGTCGTCCTAGCACATATTCAATTCAATATCTCCGGTTACATTTTTTATTGCACACCCAGATTTATATTCTAGATTTACTGTTTGGTGCTATGAGTCTTACCGCTCGTCTGACTGACTCCTGCACTGCACTCACGCACATACGGCGTATGAACGTTGTTGGTTGATAAGCAAAACTGTAGCATCTGTGGTACAGCACATACGAGGGGAAGATTGGGTTGTTGAGGCGCTGGTTTTGCGCGTGGCACTCAAAGATAATGAAAAAATCAATAGGAAAACTTTCCAACGCAGATAGAAACGCACTAACAATGGTGATTACATATATATAGTACACATTTGTATCTGCGTGTGTGTGTGTACGCACATTAGGGTGCAAGTTTACTATAGTATGAGTGTGTCTTTTAAAGCCGTCCAAAATACTCAGCAGATCTTTATGAAATTTCCACAGTATATTTTTGGGTTCACTGGTTACACCATGGGGCAATGGCGGATAAAGCGATTTGGAAGGGGCAGTCCAAATTTTTTGTATGAAATTTCGAGGACATATTTTATCCACAGTTCCTGAAAAGTATGACTTTACGGATTCCGAAGAGCGGGCTGGCCGCAAAAACTCTCCATGGATCCGCTCGCGGCATAGGCTTTATATATATGTATATTTTGGAAAATTGGGCGGTGCCACACCCTAGGCTATATAAAACTTCAAATCGTTATAGCTCTGTATATGGATATTTGATGCATAATCGTGATATTTGGATACAGGTGGCCTTAAGTCAAGATTTACATAATTTTGTAGGAGTAGGAGCAGGTGCCATTCCCGCTTATCTTTCTGTTTTGTTTGTCCTTCGTTAATGCCCAAAGTTGATTGTCGATCTCTATGAAACTTTCACCATAATTTGAGGAGCTTGCTGGGTGTGATGCAGGCTTTATATATTTTTTTTTTAATTGGGCGGTATCACAACCCACGCTATATAAAACTGCAGTTCTGTTTAACCCTGAACGCTTCCGGTCTAAATTAATAATATTTGGCTATATGAGGCTTTTAGTCAAGGTTTACATAATTTTGGTAAAGTGGGATATGCCACGCCCACACATTTTTCTGCGTTGTTTGTCCTTCATTCATGTCCCAAATTTATTTGTATTCTCTGGGAAACGCCACAGGCCATACTGAGTTTTTGAAAAATACTCCAGGTTATATAAAGTTGCAACTCGACATAGCTAGGAACTTATTTGGTTTAACTTGATGATACATACTCTATACACAGATATGTGCTCTATACATATGTATATATCAAAAAATAAATTATCATTTCCCTACCTTCTTGTTCGAGCAGCCCATAGATAGTCCATCAATTCTTTGAGTTTACAATTGTCATCGTTCCAGCTCTTTCTCTCAAGTACTGGTACTGCTCTCAGGAAACAAGTACTAATGCCGAGTGGTGTATTGTGCCTGCAACTTCCTGAGGGCATGCTTTAGTTGAGGGTATTTATCAAGATTTTTTAAGCTTTGGACAGCCCGATTAGCTTTTATATACATATCTCTTAATACTGTTTTATATTTTTCGTCAACGTTTTCAGTGGTAATATTTTTCACTTAAGATCTTAGATGCAGAGCAAGGAATGGCACGCAGTTGTAAAACGCGGAACAAAAAGCTCCACCCTAATATACTACACACAACATCTGCGATAAACTAGTAATATGACCATACAAAGCTGCAACAAATAGGCGCACAACATACATACATACATTTATACATAGATATAGATCCAATTTAATGCGCTCAAAGCCTTTTTTTGCAGCGCAGCAACGTATCCTCTGGCTGAAGTGTGGTTTTTTAATTAAAAGTTTAATTACAATTTTCGAACTGCATAACTGGCGAAGCTTTAAGGTGAAACTTATCGCTGTGGTGGTACGTATTTTTTTCTACATAAACCATAATCTGATTTATCGAATTGTTTTTTTGTTGCAATTTTCATCATATTCCGAGTAATTGCTTATTGCGCTTAATTAGTTACATATAAGGTTGTTGAAAAGAAAAAAAAATTTCCTTGAATAATATTCGTATGCCAAACCTAATAAAAATTTACGATTGAAGTTCATTTTCATTTTTTTTTCGATTTTATTACCCTTAAAGAGCTTTTGTTGTATATTTTATATAGATGTTGCCACTTAGTATGTTTCTGCAAGGTTGCCACATATTTTAATTTTTTTTAATTGAGTGAGTTATGCCATCATGGGTAGCAAATTAAATTAGTTCTAATTTCAGCATGAATTTCTTCACCCAACAGGGTTGCCACTTAATTCTGTTATGGAATATATTTTTTCCCATGTACCTACGCTTCTATTTAAAACCCGAATTGGACCATTGGCCTTAGCTAAGATGCTTCATTCAAAGCTCTCGGATTAAGGGTTGCCAGTTACAAAGAGAATCGCAACACAACAACCAAAGTAAACTTAAATTGAAAGCTAAGCAAGCTTTCCGATATAAATATTAAGCTTACAAAACTCTAAATTTTTTTATTAATGTATAAAACAATTGATAATAAGGTTTTTTAAATAGAAACGTCATGGTACTAAAAGATTTATTAATATACATAAGTCTACAAAAAAGTTTCAAAGAAAGCTTTTTACAAGTTTTTTTTCTGAAACTTTATTTAAACTACATTTGCCATTTTTTTGGCTTTTGAAATCAAATATAGATATAAATAAATAAGTTTTAATTATACATTGAATGCTGCACCTTAAACCAATTATTAGCGCATTGCAAAAATTGTTCAAGATGCAGCCATAATTTTCGATTTTCGGTGTCATTTTGACATTTTTTAGTTGAAAAGAAAAACTCTGCTAATAGTCTTTCCAAATTTTTGTAAACATTTGTATTCCACTTTTAAGTTGTAATGACAGGTTTTTCTTGAAGTTTCGAAAAAGTTTGATTAAAATTGGAACTAAAAAAGCTTACATAACGCTTGCTGTGGAAAGTTTACTTTACATTATTTTGAAAAATATTTACAGAAATCCTCGTTGGGAACTTTTTAATTTTTGTTTGTTTTGTCTTCATTTTTTCTTTTTTTTTTTGTATTTTGTTTTGCGTTTGACATTTCTCAAACAGTGCTGCTTTCGAATAACTTCTTAAATAAATTTGAACGAACCATAGAATACCGATGAGTATAAGAATCGAATTTTTCTTTCGAGTAAAACAGCCTTTCGAATAGAATTATAGAGTGAAGGTCCGAGCCTAATTTATTAAAAACAAGTGAAGTCTGTGTGGCTTACACATACATTCACACATACTTAACTATATATATGCAACTATTTTTCATGTTGCAACTCAAATAATTACATATATTTTATCATTTCAACATTAATATGAGTTCGTAAATATATGTATGTAAAAAATTATATGAAACCTTTTCGATATCTGTCTGCAATCATAAATATTCCAATTCATTTTGACATGTAGCAACTTTGATACATCTGTGCAAATTCCCATTTGGATGCTGTTCATCTCTTACAAAATGGAATATCAACATTAACATTCGTTGAACTAACAAGCCGACAGCCAGCCAGTCATACTAAATAACGCATAGTAAGCACACAGCCTTAGTGTTTTCGTATGAACACATTTGTAAGTGCATGTTTACTTAGTTATACAAATACATATGTACATATCGACAGCCACACTGCAAAACCCCGTAAGTCACTATTTTTCCAAAAATAAGGTTCTGAGCCTTTCCCATAGATCGTGATATTTCGCACATTAAAATTCAGTCAAAATCGGGTTACAACTTCCCGTTTCTTTCCAGTGGTGAAATGAAATAACCGTCGCTCATATACATACGTTATAATTATTACAGTTTTTTCCGTCTCCTGAAAACTTTTTGGTTTTGGACATACAGGGTTTTGCAGTGTGGCTGTCGATATGTATGTATGTATGTTTATATAAGGTAGCATATGTGTAAATAAATATCATACATAAACATTAAAAGCAATATATAATAACAATATTTCATGCAATGTGTATTTTGTGATCGTGTTGTAGAAAAAAAGTAAAATGGTCGCTAAAATGCTGACGGATAGTCTGTTGGGTTATTCCTGCAGGGCGCCAATGAGTTGGTAAAGCGAACTCAAGTCTAAAGAGGTATTATAACTGTTCTTCCGACAACCTAAAAAAAGAGAAATCCTGCAAAGTGGGGCAACTATTGCGAAAGCAGCTGGAATTGTCTGCCCGCATCTGTCAAAGGTATTGTGTGAGAGACTGGAACCCGCCATGGATCAAAGGATTACATTTTGTCAAAGTGTCTCCTGTCCTTACAAAGAGTAAAAAAACTGTAATTACCTCAACAAATAGATTTTTATAATTTTTTTTTAATTGGGGTCAAAATAGTTTAGTGATAAAGTAGTGATTGCGTAGTTTAAATAAAAAGCGAATTGATGATTTTTTTATTATTAAAATGTATAGAACAGTAAAGGGTTTGTGGGTACACAAAAAAAGATTGACTTACTTCCCAACAAACCATAGGAGTCATAAAAGAGTCATAAAAAAATCTAAAATTGAAGCGTTTATATTCATTCGTCGGCTAAGTGGAAGATCTTCCTTTTTGAAAATACATACTTTTAAATTAAAAAAAAAAAAAGTTTTTATAAACGCACTCAGAACTTTTCTCAAAAACATACATTTCAGAATGTCGTTGAAAATTCTATCTCAGTTGAAAATGTATGAAAATTTCGTACCAATAGGGCGTTCTTCAAATGAATTTTGAAAAAGGGTGTTATTGAAAATTTTCTGAGGCAGGGCTTTTTTCAAACAAATTCTGGAATAGGGCGTTTGTTAAAAATATTTTGAAATAGGTATTTATATCAGTATTCGTATTGTGAGCTCATTTATGAGTCCGAAATGAGGGTCCTCGTATACTCTTATGGCGAAGCTCTCCCAAATTTCATATATCATATGCGCATCAAGAGGAGTCATATATGAGACACATATTGGACTCCGAAATGACTCGTGGATAGGGAGATGTTGTCTGGGGCTATGTTTAGTAAAATTTTTATATAAACTCTTTGGGAGAAAACCTTTGAAAGATGCATACGTATTTTCCCATACATTGGTGCGATATATACATAGATTCATTAACAATTTTATGGAACATACTTGCCTGTTGCAGAATAAGTCTGCATTCAGCTATATTTTTGTCATTTTCACACATTTTTGGTATGTTAGATTTATTTTTATTAGTTCGACGAATTTTCATCAAAATTTTCAAGTTTTTCTCAGAATTTTCAGAGTTTTTTTGAGTGTGCAGTTTTATAGTCCATTCAATTCTACTGTATAAGGTATTAGTCTTAAGTCTGTAACACATTTTTTTTTTTTTTTTTCATTTTGTTTTTCCTCCATACAAATTTATGATTGAAATGTTTTTATATGAAAAAAAATACTTAAACTTGACAGAAAAAAATTGTCAAAAATCAGAAATATGTGTAACAGACTTAAGATTAGCACTATATTAGAATAGAATGAGCTACAAAATTGCATACTCAAAAAAGCTCTGAAAGTTTAATAAAAAAGCTTTAAAACTTTGATGAAATACGTGGATTTTTGGCGAATTTTTCAGAAATTTTTAAAACATTGGTAACCTATGTATTAGATTTTGTGCCATTATTTTATAGACAACAAGTAAGGAAGTCTAAGTTCGGATGGAACTGAAAATCAAGTACCCAGCACAACTTTTCCCAGTGTCCGATCCTTGCTTACGATTGATACAAACTCCTCAAAGCTGTTAATTTGAAGATTCCTTGCAGAAAACACATATATCGGAGCAATCGATTGTATGGGAGCTATGCTTTGTATTGGTCCTATCTTGATAGTTCCGACAAATGCTTACTCAATACAATATGGCCCAAGTTGCAAAATTTCATCGAGATATCTCTAAAACTGAGGGAATAGCTTACGACAAACAAACAGACGGCTATACGGGTATGGCCAAATCAACTCAGCCCATCGCCCTGATCATTTCGGTATTGGTGGGTCCATCTCATACTTACAAACACCGGAACAATGTTATATTACCATTTGATGTTCAATTACTCAAACATCAAACAAAACAAGAGAACTTTTTTAGTGTTATATTCTCCAGAGACATCGAAAACATAACCGCTTCTCTCTTTTCGCGATTCATGCTGGCATTTATTACCGATCTCATAACATTGAAGCTACGACGGGGAGCAGAAGCATTACCAATTCGCTGTTTTTGTGATGCATGCAATCGTGCTTTCGGGATCACGTATGATTGAGTCTAAAGCTGAGAGCCTAAACATGACCAGTTCACTATTTTTAGGACTCATTCCATCGTAAAACCGATTTCCCAATACTTTGAAATTACTAAACAGAGGGCTTCGTAGTAAATGAGAGTTGTTTAATCATTGCATGCTTGAATACTAGCGTTCTCATGCATCTCCGCATTCGTCGTCAAAGTCACGCATGATCAATTCTCCCACTAAAGTCAGAATGAATGTATAACACACACATACAAATTTGAGTCCCAAAGTAGCAAAAAAGATTAAACTTTTTCTAAGAAATATTTTTTTTAACATTGATGTCATGTGAATATATCCTTTCGCTTAACCTCATTACTCTCTCAGGCGGCAATACATTTCTCTTTATCGTTTGAGTTTGTCTCAAATTGCTTGATACTGAAAAAATTTTAATATTGAATATTTAAAAAATATTTAGTAAAAATTAACCGCTGAAACTTTAGACATACCACAATTTCCTCTATAAACTCTTTTATGCTGCACTCACAGATTTACAAACTTAACGAGCAACTTGTTGTTGTTGTATGGAAAGTTGTTCACTGCCACATAAATTAAAAAAAAACAGCAAATATTTCTTCTTGCCTCACTGTGGATGTGTATTTGCATGCACCCTGCAGTGAAATCAGGAGCACCAAATAGGAACTGAGTACCATATAGCGATTTTCTTTTGGTAATCGACCTGTCAAATACCTCTGACAGTCAACCAACGTTCCTTCAAAGCATTGAGTAATCATTGGAATTATTGATAATGGGCTGCTCCAATCATTCTTGTGTCCGAGAGAACTAACAGTAGTATAACCATGGTTGGACCAAAGCGAAACTAGTGATTCAGTGATCAGTGCAAGCTCAAAACCAGTGAATCTCACTACAGGGTAGCAATACCACAAACGTCGTTGCACCTGACAGTTGACTTCACTCACAACATTGCCTCCCAGTATGCTATTAAAATATTTTGTTATTAAATTTTTTTACCACATTTTTCCACTTTCATTAAAACTTCCTCTCCTCCACCTGAGTGTCGTTGTCATTTCCACCATCTCCTGTCAATTTGTTCTTTTTGTTGGTTTTACCGCTTACACTCGGACTGGCAACCCGCTGGGAAATGACAGTTGCATTTAGGTTTTTCTGCGGCTTTGCTGTTTTCATTTTGCTCTCGCCTTTTTGACGTGCTGAATTTGCACAACTTGAGTGGCATAAAGTCAGAGCATCAGTTGAGTATTGCACCCGCTATTAATGCATCTAACATGCACAGAAAGTGGAAAGTTTGCAGAAATGTTCAAGTGTATTGGACTGGGCCATAAAAAAAAAAAAACTTTTTTATTTTTAATTATATTTCTCAGTATGGCAAAATAAAACGTGCAAATTGAGAATATCACAATTTTTATTTCTTTTATTACTTTGGAACGACTCATCTGGCGAAAATTTTCGTGTAGAATTTTTGTATGAATTTTCCAGGGCATCTGGAAGAACCACATTTCCCGAAAAATATAACTCCTCGCGGATCTTTTCATTAATATCGGAAATCTTAAATCTCGTCCTAGTTCGTGCACTCTGGGTCCTCGTTCGTGCACTCTGGGTAACGCGAGCTGTCTCTACAGTTTTTTGAACTTAATGACAAATAAGGTAAGTTGTAGGGGTAGCAATCAATTTACAGCTTGAGAATAGAAAAATTTAAGGACAATGATATGGGGGAATGCACTCGGAATTTACGGAACCTTTTAAGAAATATATACCTGATCGGAGTACCGGATCATAGCGAGTTTATATATATGTCACTTCTGGCAACACTTCACAAAACCTTGGGGAACTGTTTTGTCGCTAAAAACAAAAGTTAGAGAATGACATGAACTCTATTTTTTGGGCAGTACTTGATTGAATGGGACGACTTTAATACCCAAGTAATTCATAGTCACATCTGTCGAAACCTTTCTATGGGTTTTCTACTTTCGCGCTAGTTTATAATTTTGTCTCCGGCTGATCCAAGTCCTTATCCTTCGGCAACTTTGCGTTTTCGGATTTCACGAAAAAAATTTCGGACTTTAATCGCCATTTATTTATGCTTTACCAGATCTTGGCGATCTTGGCAGTTACGTATTATAGCACGGCAGTCATGCCTTTTTATCATAATCAGCTGAGAACCAAAGCGTTCTCCAAAATTGTTCTTCTTTTATCTTAATCAAGGCTTCGTCCTTGCCTGGCTTCGGAATTTGTTCGAAAAATCATTTGGTATGGTCACCTTCTGACATAATCTTAAGTTTCTAAAAAATTTTTGAGGAGTCAATCTTTTAGATCAATTAATTTTAGTATAATAATAATGTGCTAGTCAGAACTCACTCAAAAATTGTCCCCGAATTTGTAGAATTTTAATTGTATAGGCTGCTCAAAATTTTCATCCATACAATATTTTTAATTTCAGTCATTCATTGTTATCGAAGAAATCACTAACAAGCTCGAAGTAAAAAAATTCGGATAGTTTATGGAGATTTTTGAGCAATTTTCAACTTCAACGTTATTGCACATATTCCTCTTGCTATTTTCTCTTCTTAGTATTTTCTCCCACTCATTTTCTCTTCTTTGTTCAATTTCAATTAGTCATATTAAAATTAAAATAGAGTTTTATCTACTTCTAAAAGAAACATAATTTCATATCTGTTAGCGTGAAATTAAAATACATTTTATATCTAAGTTTCAAAAGGAAGAAAATCCCATTTTAACATTATTTAATCACGGTTTGTGTTTGTTATTGTTCGCCTACTCCAAACTTGAGTAAGGCTTTCTTCGCTTATTGCCACAGCTAAGTTAGGGTTTGTGAATAAATTAGTTGTCACAGAGTGACCTTGCAAATCATGAAAAATCATTTCATACCACCAACCACCTTAAATTTGCGCACAAAAAGTTAAGTCAATAATCTAAAATATTTGGTGAGTAGTTTGGTGTTCGAATCACATCAAAATGGATGCCTTTTAGTCTCATTTTTATTATAGAATCCTATGAAAATGTAAAACTTTAATGGCGATTTCTAAAAAATTTTAAAATAGAATTACATTTCCCCTCAAATTTAAAATGCTCGGGTTTCAGGACTTTCGGATCTTACGAATAGACAAATGAGATGGGTTTAGACATGTAATAAACCTAATAATTAATATTAAAAATTTGATACAATCAAATCAAAAGTAAGGTAAATTAAAAGAATATTAAGTATACTGACTATGAATTAGCTCAAGGAAAAGAATAATAATGAGGAATTAATAAGGAGCTTTTTTGCCGTTAATTAGAACCGAAAATTTCTTTTTCCATTTTCCGTCTACCAGTTTAGATGCATATTGCATCTTTAGGGAGTTTTTTTTTAGAAAATAGCTATTATTTAATTTTTTCCACAATTTAATCAATAGTTAAAATTTTTAATTGAACAGAAAGAGAATATTTCTTTTTCTGTTTGTTCAATATTTTCTTCCATGCAAAATTATCGTTTATTTATGCGTTGTGTCGAAGATATCACTTAACATCCTTGACGAAAAAAATTCAGAAAATTTTTTAATAATTTTCAACTAACAATTTTCTAACTCAATTATTTTACTTAATTTGATTAAGCTACAAAATCAAAATGCATACTCAAAAATTGTCTATAAACTCTGCCTAAAATTTTGCAAGTTTTGATGTTCATTTTTTAATATTTAACCTAACTAAACCCTATATAATCTTCAAAATTTTTTTTATGGGGATTCTGCCACAGAATTTGCTATACTTTAAATGAAAAATTATTAAAAACACAATTTTTTTCTTATTTCGTAGAACGTTATGCAATTTCACTACTATTATACTGCACACAACTGTATGCGCATTTTTTAAGTTGAGGTGAATTCATTAATAGCACGTTGTCCTTAAAACCGCTGAGGTACTCAGTGAGTTCATATTTTTTCCATTGAAAACATTTCTATGGAAGTCGCACATGCGCAGTCTCCCCTAAGTCTTGGCGCACTAAAACGATGGAGAGTTTTTTAACAGTTTCTTATACCTTCTTTGTTGCTAAATTTTTTTTTTTTTTAGTTTCTTGTTGAGTTTCGTTCGCTCTTGGCATTCACCGCGTGCCTTATGACCAAATAACATATAGGCCTACAGTGGATACCAGGAGAAAAACGTATATACACATTTTTTAAAAAGGAAGTAAGTTCGTCTTGTGGTTTTCATATATTTTACACTGCACAAAATTTGGTCGCGAATGACGTCATTTCACATGCGACATTGGTATGTGAGTTACTTTCGATCGTTTTATTTTAATTCTTTCCCTTAGCCACTTTTGGTATATTTATTGTAAACTTTGACTTTATAATTTCTTTAAGAATTTTTTTTTTTCTTAGTTTAAAAGTTCTTTTTTAGTTTTTCAATTAAAATTTCACAAATCTTTAGCACTTTACATTCTATCACACACTCCAACGCGTCGGTCTTATCCTTATGACAACCACGTTTAAACTGAGGCATTCAGCACCGCGCCGCCGCATAAAACCCCAACAGGATCATTACTCCTGCCGCCAACATGATCGTCATTTAAGTAGTCCACGTTTGTAAACTGGAATTTCGTCAGCAAAAATTTGACGTCAATGGCACTTACAATGTGTGCGCACATTCAATATTTAAGCGAAGTAAGGGTTGGTGGTGCTATTCCACACTACACTCAACACTCAGAACAGGATCATAATGCACTACGCTCACTAATTTATATTCATACATATATAAAGGTACACTCTCCGATCCAGTAATTGTTTTTGTACACCTTTGCGCATGCTCACCAGCTGCCCAGTTTGATATGCTCAGCTCTTTTGTAGTTTCTATTGTTGGTTATATGGATGTAGTACCCTCGGTGGCGGCTGGCTGTCTCCGTTGTTTTTATGTGCAGATCCGGTTTTTAGCATTATCCTGCCAGAAGCATGCACAGGAGGAGTAACGGCAGCTGCATTAATTGCAATTTGTTATTATTGTAATTATTGCATGGTGTTTCTTTCGATTTTGCCTTTTATATGATGAAATATTTTGATATGAATATTTTATTGGTGAATGTAACTTTTTACATTGGAGCAAAGTTAGGTAGCAAAAATTGTTGGCCAACTAAAATTTTAAGAAAATTTTGCAAATCAAACAAAAATTAATTTTGAAAAAATTATGAAAGTCACTATTAGGCACCAACTAAAATATACCCAGTTGCCACATAAACAATTAAAAAAGTCTAGGCTCACGTCAAACCGATCTTTGTATACTCAGCTGTGCATTTTTACAAATAATAAAACTTTACTGTGTGCGCATTTTAGATAATAGAATCCTCAACAACAGTTTTTAAAATTTTTGTTTGTATGTTTCTATGTTTGTTCACCCATCACGCAAAAACTGTTGTATAAAATTGTGTGCAATGTTTACCTATGGATTGCTAGATATCCAACTTAACTTATAAACGAACTTATTACAATAAAAGTTGGCCACAAATATTTTTATACAATGTATAATGAATTCGAAATTGTGGATGCTACTTAAAAAAGCACAAATTTGTTTTCGGTGGCCACTAAAATAAAATTATAATAAAAAATAAATAAAAAAAATACTCTCTATCTCTGCTTTTTGTGATATAGCAGCTGGGTATAAAAATCAATGCATTCATTAACACCCACACATGCACGTGAGTGCCTTTCGTTGTAGTCCCTCTTATTTCCTCATAACAGCAGCTGATCTGCAGTGAATGAAAATTGCAGCAAGAAAGAATCATTGCCTTTGAAAGCCGCTTCTTATTTCTTTTATTGCAATGTTAGTCATTGTCAGCACGATATTTACCTGAAGACATTTTGGCGCTACATCTTGTCAAAGCAGAGCATCTTTCTGCTTATCATTTGTTGTGTTGTATCAAAATGTGTGATGTGCGTGTGTGTGTTGAGTGCATATCAGCTGTTCTTTGCAACATCTGTTCTTTTCCAACAAAATTTCTTCAAGGTTAATAAAATTGTAGTCATAAATGGGACAATTGTAATCAGAGTCAGCTGTATGGTGAATGAGTATCAATAGTGGTAGACAGCTGTTAAAGTGACCAAAAAAATCTTAATTTATGATCAGAAGCGTGCGACATCTACGTTGAGACTTAGAAATAAAAGCGCATTCTTTTAGAACTTCTTACGATTGAAATAACTATGTAGATCGGTAAAAAAAATGTTAATAACAGCCAAAGTCATTAGAATTTTCAGGAGGTAATTTTCAGTTGCAGAGCGTTAGTTTAAGCTAGGGTTTGGGAATGAGCCTGGAAAGTGATTAATAAAAAAAATGTTTCTAATATTTATAAATGAAAAATTACATAGTTAAACTTTGTTACTGGTTTTAACAAACGATTTACTTTAATCAAAAATAATAATAATTGTCAAAAAATTATGATCAACCTTGCCTGGAAGTCTTGAAACATACTAAACCTAGTTTACTAAAGATAAGTAGATCAAATACGAAATTTCAGTTATTTTTTAATTAAGATCTACAATTTTTTGAACTTTTTATATAAAATTAAGCTAAGTATTTAAGACAAGTCGCTCTTTCAGAGGTCAAATAGGATTCTTCTGAAACTTGAAATAATTAAAATGATTAACTCAAACTAAAATGAATAAAATTAAATAAAATAAAATAGAATAAAATAAAATAAAATAAAATAGAATAAAATAAAATAAAATAAAATAAAATAAAATAAAATAAAATAAAATCAAATAAAATAAAATAAAATAAAATTAAAAGCCTTTAGGGAAACCAAATTTTCATCAATAACTCTTTCATCGATGCATAGTATAACACAACTCTCTTTCTCGAAAGGCTGAAACCTCTGAGGTTCCCCTTTCGTTTGAGACGTATGACCTATACACTAAATATCATTTGTATCCTAGTACAAGTCAAGTTATACTCAAGGTTCTATAGAAATTAAAAACATATAAAAAATTATCAGTTCCTAGAGGATCCAGAAGACATAGCCTACCGAATTTCATCAAACTTGAAAGTTTGTTTTCTTATGTATGGAAAAAATATATTTTACTATTTCAACTCAATTCGTAAGATAAGATGAGTTAAGATAGTAAAAGTTAATGTTTTTTCAAGACAACTTTCACTACTTCATTTAAAGCATAATTTTTGGGCAAAAGCTATTAATATAATTTTTATAAAAGATCTTAAGAACGCAATTTTGGTTATAGCTGAATTTCTAACCATTTAAGCCCAGATATTGAATTATCAGACATTTTAATTTTGATAACATTATTAATCCATAAAAAAGAACTGTAGGTTCTTCACGATTTCATATATTTGCTGATAAAAGTTAATTATAATTGTCTTTCGGTTTTACTCAGCCCATTTTTCTTTTTTGGAACTGTTCGAATTTATTGTTCATCTTTTTGGTGATTTCGCTACCGAGTTTGCCTCGGAACCCTTTGAGCTAATAAGTGTTTTCTTAAATATTTTCTTTTTTTTAATTTGTTGCCATTGAAAAATTTCTATGTCGTTAGCGACTCATGCATCCACATTCGTATCACATAAATAAATTGAAATTTACGGAAATTACCGCAACTAACAACTTTAGCTCTCAAATAAATTAAATCTCAACAAACTGCAGCTGGTGGCATGAACTTCTCTTAGTACAACTCAGTGAATATTCTGCAATACAAACTTTATATTGATTTTTCGTGGCAATCATAGTCGCTTCATGTAGCAGCATCCTGGCGGATCGTTATGAACATTATTGCATTGGCATACATTAATATTAGGGTGGCACATTTAAAAATTAACTTATTTACAAAATGAAAATTTTCGTTTTTTGCATAATTTTTTTTACTCCACAGTTGCGGTAAGGCTTTAAATAGTCTACCGGATGTATAATAAAGTTACGTCCATGTACTTCCTAAGCAATTTTGATCTCCATGGCAAACAAAGTGCGTCCAAGGAAATTAAAAATTTATTTAGAATATCCTCATTATAGAGAACTTTCCAATAAGAATTTCACTAAGCCAGTTATAATGGCAAACAACAACCGATAATTTCAAAATAATTCCATCACTTCCCTTATTAAGGTGGGATCGGCAAAGATTTCACTCTCAAAAGAGGTATTATTTCAATATCATTTATTTCTTCATATACCAAAAACTAATTTTAATTTCACTATAAATGCAGACATCTCAACTGCCTGAGAAGATTTATTTCAAAAACGGCTACAATGCCGACATTTTAATGTTTGGTATCGATGCTTCATTTCAAACGGGCGGAGGAAGAAGTTAAGATTGTGTAGATTCCATAGTAATTTATATTATTTCCTGAATGATGGCGACCAGTCGGATCCAAACTCATTCCCCCCTTCGGAGTCTAAATAGTCATGGTTTTCAGGAACTGCGTATAAAAGGTCTCTTCGAAATTTCATTAAAAAAAGTTCGGAGCCCACTACTTTCCAAAATTCTGGATCCGCCACTGAACGCAACATTTACAACATTTTCTGCCACCATCTTTCCGATACATTGTTTTTTTTTTTATTTAACGGTCCTCTCACCCTCCCCTCATTCTCAACTTTTTTAGTCTCCTCTGCCCTCAACTTTGAATTTAAAATTTGGTTCGCTCTGATTAGTCCACGCGACAATTCATCAAATTAGTTGTACGGTGAAAATCTCCATCATCCTTTATCTGCCTCTCATCTTACCTCCCTTTTCCTGTTCTTTTATAATTTCCATTTCCTTTCAAAGGAAATAGGGACAGAGATTTTGCACTAAGTCGAAAAAATGTAAACTAGGAAGATTGAAGAATAATCTCCTTCTGTCTCTCCATTGGTATACGAAAGGTTAAACATCGACTGAGTCATCTCAGAATGTTGTTCAAGAAATTTTTAAATTACAAATTATTTACTATTTTTCAAAAACTAACAATTACAACTTTTTTTAAATTATATTTTTCTTTAACCCACGCTAATATAAATTCACTCATTATTGTATATATCTTAACTAGTAAAAAAGGCATCAAGTTGTGTATAAAGATAAATCCTTGCAGAATAAGCTAGCAAACACAAGCTAACTAAAATCCACCTACTCGCAAATTGTATATTTATCCTTTCATGTATTACATTCATGGCTATGTCTAGTGAATTATTTATATTTACTTGTGTAGGTTAACGATTACGTTATATATATATATATGTATATAGCATTTGAGGGCACAATAAAAATAGATGTTGCGACATTTCATAGGCCACGTAGACAATTTGAGTGCCAGCAATGTGACAAGATGGGATTACAACACAAAAAGTCAGCTGCTTTTCAAACATTCAAACTTGTATGTATTGGTATCTAGTAAAAAGAGAATATTAAAAGTAAAAAATGTCTGGTGCACATTATTTTTTTTTTTCTTTTTTTGCAAAGAAACCTTCTTTCTGAGGTTAAATGTAAATAGCAACCGAACACCCACAGTTACTACGCTACTACACGTACACGTATGTGTCATCATCAGATGTTTAACTGGCTTGTCAGTTTCACTGCAGCCTATTTGTGTTGCATCATCATTGACTTGAATGGCACTGACGATTAAATGAGCCTAGCACACTTTGTACTTATTACAGCATGCGCTCAGTTGACCTCCCCGCGCCCACATAACTCTTAGTATACATACATAATACACATACACATACACATACATTTAAACTAGCAGCTGTTCTATGAGCCACCTTTGAATTTCAAATAAGTCCTTAAGCATGAATTTAATGTCAATGATTTTGTTGCCAACGGCATTCAAAGGAAACATTGAAAGAAGGCGACGTGCGGCTTACTCATATTTACAGCCAAATATTTCTGAAGTTTTTTTTTTTTTTTTTTTTTGTGTCATTTCAATAAGATATCAAGCCAGAGCAGCACTGCATTGCGCTATTTTGTACTCAAGATTTTTATTATACTTACACTTTAAGTTCATTACATTCATTAAGTAAAACTTGAAATATTCACATTTTCTACTCTGTATGTGTATGTGTAGCTACTTATATGTATGTATGTATGTAATTGTTTTTATATATAGGCGCCTGGCAGATCGATATTGATGCTTATAAGGTGGCACACGTGTTGAGTGTAGCGGAGGCAGTTGCAAGTTAAATCAATTAAGGTAGTGGAATTGAAAAAAAAGCCTCACTTTTTTCATATGAAACATTTCTGAAAATGAGGAAAACTGCTATACAAATAAACGCAAAATTTAATTTGACATTACAGCAATATTGGATTAACTTTTTAACTGGTTTCACACAACCAAGGATTTATTTTCTACACACTTGTTAAATAATGATTACTAATAGTAATGGTTAGTAGTTTGATTAGTTATTTGTGTATTTCATTTAATAATTGATTAACATTACTTGCAACTTCTATGATCATTTTCCAAGTAATTAAGAAGTAATGAAAACAAGTAAGGAAGTCTCAGTTCGGGTGAACCGAACATTAAATACCCAGCGTTAGTTTTGACTTGGCAATGATATAGGCCCTAGAATCTTATTTGAAATTTTCTATATCAAAAAAGGGGGCGTGGTTATCATCAGATTTCGCCCATTTTAAACACCAACCTGCTTTGGGCGGAAAGTAACCTGTTTACTCAAGTTATCGTGTACACGGACGGACAGACGGACGGGCATGCCTTAATCAATTCCTCTTTTCAACCTAAGAACTTTCATATATGGAACTCTATATCTAACTCGATTATTTTGCGCCGTTACATAGTACCGTTATGTAGACAAAATTATAATACCCTTGTACTAGTACTAGTACGCTGGGTATAAAAATTGTTTTTTGCGATTACTAAAAAAAAATTCAAAATAATCAGGAATATTTTGTTTGGTTACTTTGAATAAGTAAAAAAAAAAAAATTTTTGCAAATTTTATGAGCTCAGGACCACTTGATTTTTGATTATTTTAAAAATCTCTATTTTTTTTAACTATTTAAAAAGTTTTTTTTTTATTATTGAAATTTTTTTTGTTCATTAGTTTTAATATTCCATATATTTATGTATTAGAAAGAAGTTATGCCTTAACTATTACTGAAAAATATCAAAATCCCATGAAGAAATATTTTGTTTAGTTACTTTCAATTATTTTCATTTTTTTTCTTTATGTTTTGATTTGCGATTAGTAAAAATTATTTTTTACTATTAAAATTTTCTACTTTGTTTTATTTTTTTTTCATTTTTCATATATTTAAGCATTAGAAAAAGACATGATTTTGACTATTACTGAAAAAATCTAATATAATATAAAAAAAAAAATTTTTTAACACATTCGGTTATTTTAAATTTAAAGTTTTATTTTTTTTTCCATATATATTTTTTTTTTTTATTATTCAAATGCCTTTTTTTTTGTTTGATAATTTTTAATTTTTCGTATATTTATGTATTAGAAAAAATGTTATTGTTTTAACGATTAGTGCAAAAATCAAACACAATAAAGAAATATTTTGTTTAGTTACTTTCGATTGTTTTTGTTTTTATTTTTTTTATTTTCTATTATTTATAACTTTTTTTATTTAAATGTTTTTTTATTAATTTCGTGTCTCATTTACATATTTATGTATTAGAGAAAAGTTATTACCTTGAATATTACTGAAAAAATTCAAAACCAATCCAAAAATAATTTTTCAGTTACTAATTATTACTAATATTTAATTTTTTTAAACTTTTTTCATTCCTTAATTTTTTTTTTTACTATTTAAAATTTTTTTTTTATTAATAATTTTTTTTATTATTTTTCATTTTTCATGTATACATATATTTCTGTACTGGAAAAAATTAAGCATTTAAAAACAACATTTTTTTTATAACATTTGAATATATTTTATTTTTGTTTCAGCTAAAATTGTTTTCTTTGATTTTTCAAATTTTCTTTTATTTGACATAATTTTTTTATTATATTATATTATTATTATTTAGACGATTGCTTAAAAAATCAAAAATAATCCAAAAAAAACTCTTTTTGTTTTCATTTAATGATTTTTTATTAAATTAAATTTTTTTTGTTGAATAGTGAAATTGCATTAGTGATCATACGAAATCGGCACAAAATGAATGTATGTATGAGATATGCTTAAAAATCCATTTTCATACATTCACATTCACAAATCAAAAATATTTGAAGCTCATGAAGAAATTTGTTTCCGATTATTTCTGATTCTTTTTAAAATAGTAGATGGTAAAAAATATTTTTTTTTAGTTTTTTTAATCGTACTCAATTAACTATTGCCCTTTCTTGAAAAAAAAAAACATTTCCCAATTAAAAAAGCCGTCTAAAAAATTGATTACTAATTAAAAGTCCAATTTTGTTTTAATTTTCATTAATTTGGTACATTTCTTGCTCCGAGAAGAAACGTAAACTACAAAAGATGAACCTCCCTTTAGCGAGAACTCAGCAGCAACAGTAATGAGGTCAGCACATGTCTTTAGTGCACCTACAATTAATAATCTAATTTTAATTTCTTATTTAATATTTGATTATTTTTTATGCAGGAGAGCACTTGTTCCGAAACAAAATCCACTAAGAAACTAAATGGCACCAATGAGACCGGTCGATAAACTGTCTGGATTATTTCAACACTAACAAGAACAAACTATTAAGGGCAGAAATTCACAGACAGCCAAATAAAACCAAAGGAAAATGCTGGCACTAAGCATGAATTAAATAAAAAACAAGAAGAAGAATAAATAGAATAAAATAAGAAAATAAGAAAATAAAGAGTAACAAATTCTAAAGATGCAAAGTAACTAGAAGCAAATAAGTGAAGATAATATAAATGAAAATAAGCGAAAGGGAATGTACGAGTATTACATCGTGCAAGTAATTGATGGAGGATCAGACGACAATGTATGCTCCTACT
This sequence comes from Sphenella marginata, assembly GCA_951509765.1. Lineage (NCBI taxonomy): Eukaryota > Metazoa > Arthropoda > Insecta > Diptera > Tephritidae > Sphenella > Sphenella marginata. The sequence continues at coordinate 19,610,569 of OX608080.1, read as the reverse complement.
ATACAATTGGATCCTAAAGTGAACTTTATTCAAGTAAACACAACAACATAAAAAATAAATGGCGTAGTAAAACTAAAAGTGTAAGCCATCAAGACCCCAAACGGAAGCACACACACACACCGATAGTAAAGCTCTGCGTAAGTGTATGTGAATACTTGAAAAGCTTTGCACGTTTAGGGTACACAGATGATGCTACACACACACAGACACACACAGACACGCACATTCTCAGGAGAGTAATACATGCAAGCTCCCGCAAATAAACGCACCTCGCACCCAGTAGCAGCATACTTTGAGGAGACAAGTTGCCTTCATACAAACGTTTCATTTGCCGGCACAAATACTCACTCACTCACACCCAAACACACACACAAATTTACATGTATTTGTAATTGTTGCTATTGCATTTGTATTGGTGTTCATACGCTGATATTTTTCATTTTTATTTGCTGTTATTTTTTGTTAGTGTAGGAGTTTAATATTATATGGTTGTTTTGTTACTTTTATACTCCGGCCGGCTGGTTGAACGAGCGTATTGCATGTGTATTTGTAATTTTTGGGTGCGGTCCTTGACATCGCGCACGATTCATGAAAAACCCGATGATTTTTGTCACGACGTACAACGACATCAAAAAGCAATAACTACGCGTAGTGTGCATACAACTACAACAACAACATTTATACATACATATACACACTTTGATAGCTTTTATCTTTCACTTTTAACTTTTTGCACTTGGGAGAAATCATCATCGGTTAGCTCGTTATTTTCACAATTTATGCATTTTATGCAAGCGATAAGGCATGTCAAAGGAAAAATTATAGAAAATTTCGAATTCCCTAAGTAAATTGTAGGTATGTACATATGTGCTGCTTTTCAAAAGCACTCAAGTGCTACGATTTGGATCAGTCGTCTGCTTTTAAACTCAGTTTTGAGCAGCACCTACCAATAGAATTCGATGGCATTATTAATTCGGTATAGGAATAGACTTGAATATGGAAAATTACTCAGGATAAAAAAGAAAATTCATTCAACTGTATCTAAAACAATCTGGCAGAGCTCATAATCTAGGAGCCCGATGTGTCTTATTAATATTTTTTTTTTGAAACAGATGTGAAATTTATAAGCCAGAACCTTTCCAAGGGGTTTCTCTGAAATATCTTTTAAATTTTGCTATACGGATGTATGTAGCTCCAAACAGCAATGCACAAATCTCAATTCCAGTCGGAAAAAGTATAATTTAAGGGCCCAAGAAAATGAAATTCTTAGTGATATACATAAATCACTTCGAAAACCTTCGTTTAGGATTCTTTTTGGAGTTCAATATGAGCCCAATTATAGGCGCAAAAGTTGTCATATATGACTCCTAATGAGTTTAGAAAAAGCTTAAATGCTTTTATTTACGTTTTCTTGCAGACTTAGTTATAGCTCTCATAGTTTTTTGCAATTTTTCTTTCTGAAACAACTTTGACTGTATTCGCCATAACGTAATCGAATATCGATATTTCGGTCACATGTTTTGTGCTCTTGTGCTGCACTCTCTAGATTAATCCGATCCGATATCCATAGAGCAAGTTGTATAGGACCTAGAGAGTATCTAGTTTTTAGCAATAGAACGAAGTTATTATTTAATGTGGCCTCTTGTTCTTGTGTGTAGTCTTGACAGACCGGCCAACTCAAGTTTTTCAAACCAAGTCCGAACATGTATGTTACCAATTTTGGAACCGAAATAAATGTATTTTGATTTAATATTCATTTCGGCTTGAACTCAGAGCCGCTCAATAGTTTAACCCTAGTCAACCTGGAGTTGCCACATGGCAAAGCGAAATGACGATGTTTTCAAATGACTATTCATATCACGTATTCGTTTTTGTGCAACATAATCTTGCGTTTCTTCTTTTGCTACCATTCGAATTTTTATTATTAATTGATTTAATAACACCGAATATAAACACTTTTCTTTTTTTAATTTTTTTAGAACAGCGCTGTAAAATTAACAGTGGTATCAATCAATTAATAGGATAAACAATAATAATTTATCACAAGTAATAGAGCACCCGAAAACAAAACATAAACAATAAGAAAAAAAATCAAAATTTTGTTTCATTATTTTTAACTATTTATGATTATTTTATGTTTTCTTAAATTTTTAAACCTTTTTTTGTTTTGATTGTTTATTTTTAAATATTATTTATATGATTTTAAATAATTCTTTTCGTATACATATTTTATTCTTATTTTTTATTTGTGATATTTTTAAAATTTTTTTTATTTATTTTATTTTTTTTATTTTTTTTTTTTTTGACTATCGAAAATATTCATAAGTAATCATAACATCAAAAATAATCGGTAAGAATGTTTTATTTTTTCTGACTACTTTTAAATTTTTCTTGATGTGCTTTTTCTCGTTTTTTATTATTTTTTAAAAAAAATATATACATATATATATAATATAAATTTGTTCTTTGGGTTCTTTTTTTTTAATTTCTTAACTTCATTTTCGTGACTATTAAAAATATTCAAAAGTAATCAAACAATCAAAAATAATCACAAAAAAATTATTTATTGTTTTTAATGTTTTTTTTTTATATTTTCTGGGTTTTTAAGATATTTTCTTTTAAATAATATTTATAAAATTTAGATTTGTGTGTGTTAATTTTTAGATTTTTTTTTGTTTTTAATAAAATAATATTTTTTAATTTAAATTTTTAAGTTTCAGTTAAATTTTTTTTTTTTTTTTTTTTTTGACAATCAAAAATTTTTCTTAATTTTTTTTTATTATTTTTTAAAAAATATTTCTGTGATTTAAAGTTGTTCTTTCGGTATTTTTTTTTTTTTGAACTTTTTAACTTTATTTTCCTTTATTTTCTTGACTATCCTTGTTTTTAGATTTTTTTGTTTTTAATTATTTTTTAAAATAATATATTTATAATTTAAATATTTTTTTTCAGTTTTTTTTTTCTTTTATTTTTGGACTACCACAAATTTTTCTTAATTTTTTTTATTATCATTTGTGATTTTAACAGTTTGTATTGTTACGCATTATTTTGCATTTTTCATGATTTTTTTGTTTATTTAATTTGTTTTTTATTATTTTTAAAATAATCATTATATCCCGAAATTAGTGGATAGTCAATCATTAGTGAGCTTTTCCAAAAAAAAATCAACCAAACCGGTAATTATTACGATTAGTTATCATTCCTTTTTTGAGTTTTCAAAATCATCTCCAACGTTATAATAAAGTAGTGCAAGTATTATCTAAGAAGTCTATGGAAAGAATAATGAAATTCAAACCATGGTTTAAAATATATAAATTTCATTTCATTAGATATAAACACCAAATTTTTCCTAGATATAAAGATATGGTCTTAAAAAACTTGTGAATAGGTAGCAATATAGATGGAGGTAGACATACATAGGACAATCCTCACGTTGTTCTGATTTAATTTCGAAATTACTCCGATTCTTTTCCATATATGAGAATCTTTTGATGATCTTTTAAGGCACTGCCTTGATACTGCTTTCTCCGTGTGACTTGCTTGTTTACAACTTTGTCGTCTGTTTCCATATCTTATCAAAACGTTGAGGAATAATACATTTTTCAAATCTCGTGCGGGACACAATTTGTGTAATCCATTGATGTGAGTTTGATGCCATATCTTATCAAAACGTTGAGGACTAAAACTTTTTCGAAATTTCCTTAAAAAATTGTGCACACTCACCTTCAGTGCTAGAGAGGCTTCGAATGAAGCTGCGTTGAAATTAAGGAAGCCAGCTTTAAAGCTCCATAATAACTGTTTTTTAACACTTTTGTAATTTGTTTTTGTTGCTTTTGTTTTTCTTCAACTTTTACAATCATTAGTTAAATCTCGCAGTCGAATTTAATTACAACACCAAGTACATACCCATTTTCTCTTTCAAAGTAGTGACGCCATAAAAGTTTTATTTTTATTGTTGCACCAAAGTTCACAGCACACAAAAGTTTTTTTTTTTTAAAGCTTTAAAAGCTGTGTACGCTACACTTTTTTGGACGCTGAAAAAACACCAATGAAAACTGGAAAAGAACCCTATTGATCCCCGACACTAACGTAGCGCCTAACAATGGACCTAATACAACACTACTTCTACAGCGGTCGCCCACACACGGTCAGTCACGTTCTCAAAAAAGTAAACTCAAAAGTTCGCTCAAAAAATTATCAACTCAATGGTCAACAACCAACGTCGGCCATTTATCACATTATTCACGCTTTTGACTTCTTTTTGTAGTTTATTGAACACCGTTTGTCAAAAATAAAAAACAAAATTCGATTACTTTCTAATGATTAATGACGCCGAACATTGCACGCTTTGTACGATTGTCGACTGTGAGATCTTCAACAAGCTAACGACGTGACAGCTTACGCTTTTAACGCAATAGCCCCGACGACTTCCAGCACGGATGAACATTTCAGACAACGAACGCGCTTAGAATGTGTTGGCTCAATCGATCGCGTGGGCAGTGACTTCCGTAAAATAAAAGCTCCATGATGATGAACTTCATCATTGGCTTTACCGTTGCAGCGGTGCCTCGCCTAGCATTTGCGCCTGTCATACTCCGACATACTCCGAATGAGCGTTATGCACGAATGAGTTGATGGTTTGACTATAGCTTCAATTGAGGTCTTCTTTGCGGTCTCTGTCCCGTTGACAAAAGGGTCCCTAACTGTCTGAGCTTGTCTGAATATCGTTTTACTTTGTGTTATTTCTCGTTTGTCGCCCCGCTAACATCCGAGTATTGGGTTTCTTATTTTATTGCTCCGTCAAGTCTAGCTAACCGTCCTCTTTTTTTTTTTTTTTGTTTTTTCTTCTTTTCACAAATCTTTTGCAAGCTTTTTAACGGTCTGTCGTACGCGTCCCTATTACTTTCAGCCTTAGTTGCACCCCTTTCGGTCCCCTACTTAATTCTGCTTTTACTTTTTTTTCTGACACTTTTTTTTTCCACAACCCTAGCAAATTACCAGTCCATCCAGCTAGCTAGATGAATCCTGCTGTTCTTGGCCGGTGTTTTTCCTACTCAGCGTCCTTCAGCAGCGTACAGCCGTTGTATGAAAGCGCACCAAGCGCACTAGTTGACGCCTAAACGTCTACTACGAATAATGTTCGTCGCAACGAACCCCGATTTCGGTATTTTCCAAATGGCGGCGCCACCACACACACTCTCGCTTACGCACACCATCAACAAAAGTTTAGAGCGCACACTTCGACAAGCAGCCCATCCAAAACCAGAGCTCGTCACTCCCTATAGACGTCGGATTTATTTATTGCATAGCATACGCGTATAACAGGATTTCTTGTATGTATATGTAAGGAGGTTGTGGTGTATGTGTATTGACGGTGTGGAACATACAGCATCCGGTAGCTGTAACATTGTGGCAGGACATGCCAGGCAAACGCCATCAAGCTTCGTAACAATGACGGGGGGTGGCTGGTACATTTACGAGCTGTTGAGCGCGTTTATGTATTTGTTACACACACACAAGCATGCTTTTGCAGCATCTCTCACTAATACAAATGGGCATGGTGACTCGCTGCTGCTGTTCCCAAGCAGCGACCCTGCAGGAAATTTCGTGTTTTGTGTATCCAAATTACCCCTTTGTCAATTATATCCAAGCCATCCACAACGTCGCCTAGTTCCAGAAGGCATTTCTACAAGAAGTCCACAAACTGCCTGTCCTCACACTTAACCACCCTGTTACCGCGGACAACCAATGTCGAGTCCAAAGAGGGGAAACCACCTCACGGATTGGCCGTCACATACTGGAAGCCCATTTTGGACCACCTTGCTTATATTTCCCCTACTTCTCCAAGACGGCTGTTCTTGGCCACAGCGACAATATCAACTTGAAGGTTACTCCTCTAATTATTTCTTCTCCAATCGCGCTCCGTTCTCTAAATTCAAATTCGTTGAACTGCGCATTTTTACTATCAGACCGCTTCGAATATTTGATTTCTTGACGGAGTATACAGTGCTTGCTCTGCCACTTGCCCCGGGAGTCTCTCTTTTTAGTTGCCCTTTTTCCTGTCCGTGTTTTTTCCCTTGTCGACCTGTCTTCGCTCCTACAGTCCGGTCCTCCTCCCTTTTCCGAGTATGCACGGAAGCTTTCCCTGGCTTAGAAGGAACCGTTAGCGGTCAGCTATTCGATAACTAACCACCGACCATCAGTCATCGAGTACCTTAACACCTTTTCTTAGCGTGGTGTTAAAGCGACGATCTTCACAAGTCTTGCAGCCAGGAATGGTTGGTACCCAATGTGCTCAACCCTCCCGAAACTCTAGCAAATATGAAGCTTTCCTCTTAGGTCGTCTCCCATTGGAACCTACCATTCCAGTAAAGATCCCAATGCCACCAGCAGTGAAGAATCCCCGCTGGAGTTTGACCATGAATTGAATTCGAACGCTCCGTGGATCCGTCCCTGCCCAACATTCAACCGCTAAGCCACTCTCTGTGTAGATCTAATATCATATATCATTGTCTTGACTGCAAGGAGGTAGTAGTACTGTTAGTTAGTCTTAAATAGAAGCTCCACCATTCAATGTAACAATTTCCTGGCGGTCAGCTTTCGTGTCCCGGCCAGAATTTACATCTGCTTCCATTCGCACTCGTACCTGCGTAAATTTTGAGCTCTCTCCAAACAACTCTCAGTAATGCTCTCATTGTCCGCCGCACACACACAGACAGACAATCCTTCATAGTTTCTGCTCATCCATGTATTTGCCTAACTTGCATTTGTGTGCGTCTCAGCTGTGGGTTGAGTTGGGCGTGCGGGATTAGTATTATCTCAGTTTGAGGCCATCTTCTTTGGGCTTCAACTTTACGCTCCTCAAATAATGCCGAAAAATGTTTGGCCGGCATAAGCAGTTTTAATTGAAGAGTCCAATTTGAACGTTCATAAGTCGAAAAGCTGACCGAAACCTCAACAAGTTGCAGCAAACAATTTTAGCGCTTAGCTCAACAACATACGAAAAAGTTATGAGCTCAAAGAACTGGTTGGAAATGTAGCCTAAAGGGTGTTGAAGAGGCAAAGGGCACAGCAGGCGGTTTTATAATTATAAAAGTATGGTAATGGTCGTAGTGTGCTGGCCCATCACACAGAAGGGTTCAGGTTCATGTGCGGAGGCAGGGAACACCAAAGTGTTAAAAAGAATTTTAATAATTTTTTCTTTTTTGCAGAAACGGAGACCCTCGTCGGTGTTCGACTACCCCTTGTGTGTGTCTGCTTTGAAGCGTTTTCTTGTGTCCCCGTTGTGTCCCTCCATGTCATCTAGTATCGTCGCATATCCATAGTTAGAAGACTTTCAAATGTTAGATTCCCTCAATCTGAGAGCTGCCTTCTGACTTGTATGTGTCGCACATCGTGGATTATGTACGGTGATAGTTCTTCGCGAAGGCTCTCTTACAATTGTAGCCACAGAGCCGCTTATCATCTCTCTTCGATATTCCTCATATATTTTATTCGTCGCATATTCGAAATTATTTAAAGCGAATTTTAAGAATTCGATGTTTGCCCTTAATAAAATCGCTCAAAAATATCGATAATTAAAAAATAATTGATTATAGTAAAACCCCGACTATCAAGAAAATGTTGAAGCCGGCCGTAACGTAAAGAGCGACACCGTACCGCGATTGTGTTTTCTCAAACTAGAAATGCTCTTTCAGGTCAAGAAATTAAGTTCTTAAGTGGATGCTATTTATTTATTTAATATTTTGCGCATTTACTACAATAACCCTCGACTGAGATATTAATAATAAATTTTAAGGTGAAGGAAATTTTGCGCTGGCAATGCTACTTAACCGCTCTTTTCAATAGAGCAAGGATGGCTTTAGTGCTCACGCTTCACTCTCTACAAAGCGTGGCGATGAAGCTGTTTTCCTATTATAAACACACTAAACTACAACAGTCAGGCCATTACACATACCATAACAGAGATTTTATTCACAACGCTCTTAAGCAGTGTACTCGTATAATTTCAAAGCCACCCAATAAACATTTTGAGTTTCAATCGCCAGTTGGGAACCATTTGTGAAATAAACTTATTCGCAGATCTCAATTGCGTTGCTCTCAAATAAATTTCAAGCTATGGCAAACATAATCGAAACGGAATGGAATCGAAATGTTCCATAATACAAATCTTTCTGAGCTTAAGTTGTTTCAAAAAATTGTTTCTCCCTTATTTTAGCGAATCTGTGAATCTTTTGTTATAATTTCTACACTTTTTTATTAAGTTAGTTAAGTTATTGTCGAATTTCCCCACTTTAGACCATATTCGAAATAGGGAGTACCAAATTTTTTACAATCGAAAGACTTTATTTGTTTTATTATAATAATAAAGAACTACATTTTTGTGAACTTTCGTTTGCTAAATTGTTGTCGAATAGAATTTTCTGGTTTTCGACCATATTCGAAATAGGGAGTACCAATTTTTTTACAATCGAAAGGGGATAAATGAAATTCGAATTGGACACCACGGTATTGGGTTCTACTCCAACATTTCTCACAGAGTACG
>OX608080.1:19562024-19597024 GCA_951509765.1 Sphenella marginata | reverse complement strand
CCCTTTTTGGACTAAAGTTCTCTAAACGAGAGTTAGGAAACCGGAATATGCAATATCTGTTTAACTGATACAGATATAATGCTAAATTTAGTACACTCATTCACCTGATGATGTTATTTGTGATGTTTAAAGGTTTTTTGGTAATATTTTGGAAAATGGGCGTGGCACCGCCCACAAGTGAATAAACAAAATATCAACATTTCACTACTAACAAGCCACTGTGAAAGTATCATAAAGATCTGCAATGAAAACTGATCTTCAATAGGGACAAACAACATAATAAAATCCGTGGGCGTGCCACCACCCACTTTTTTAAAATTATGTAAATATTGATTAATGGACACATATATCCGTACATCGAAAAATTTCACAAAATACGTTAAAAGTTATGGGCATGGCACGCCTTCTTTTCCAAAGTTATATATAGGACATGGTATAACCCTTGAAAAGATCGATTCAGTACTTTTGGCTCATGTAAGCGGTTAAAGCTTTATAAGCAAGGAGCGTGGCCGCTCCCACCAAATTCGCTATTGTTTAGGCTCGGCATAGATTGGTTTTTAAAATGGGCGAAATCGGATGAAAACCACGCCCCCTTTTTCTAAAAACTAACGCTGGGTATTTAATGTTCGGTTCACCCGAACTTAGACTTCCTTACTTGTTTTTTTTTTTTTTTTTTAACAAATAGTTTTCCTATGGTTCATCCAACCTACCATTTTTCTTTATATTTTTATATATTTTTTTATTGGCGCAGGTGCATTTGGAAACAAATGACTCCACGAATATTTCACACGGATATATAAAAGATGTTTGGGTAAGTAATAGCCTGCGGAAACCTTTTGCAAACGACTTATTCTTGCCTGTATTGTTGGATCTTCTGCAAAATGGTGTCCGAAAAATGGACACGCACACTCATTTATTTTACAAACACTAAAACCTACTGTCATGTACATACATATACTCCCTTACTCCTGACATCTATGCTCTAGCGATGTGACGAATTTGAGTGTACTGGAATTATAGTGGAAAGCGGATTTGTGTACTTAGAAGTGAGTAAACAAATCAATAGAGATCAATTAAAATACGAGCAATATCGCATTGATATAGCTTCCACAGTTTTGGGAATATCTGGCTTTAAATTTTACTCGCAAATCTTACAGAACTATGTTAAAACTGGGCGTGGCTACGAACCGAGTTTTCCCATTTTTACAATACATGGCGGCATACGCCTTTATACATATATTCAGCATTTTCGCCAAACTTTGTTTCGTTTCGAGAAATCAATTTCTGTCTGCACAAAAAGTTTTTGTGGAATAATCCATGATAAAAGGGGCGCGGCCACGTCTGTTTTTGAAAATGCATATTTTTTCGAAATTTTTCGTTTACGGACATTTTGAATGTTGAATATATATATATATTTATATGTAAGTGATATGAAGCTTTTTTAAGTAAAGTTGATGCCTGTTGAATATATCAATGATCCTTTTCAAAATCTTTAATATAAAAGTGGGCGTGTACTTTAACCAATTTCCACCTTTTTTCCCAGAACATTCCTTGCGTTCATGAAAATCTATGTGGTACATTTCGTTTGAATATCTTCGCGGTTTTTTATTTATGATCAATAAAAGTTCAAACTTTCACCTAACAAAAAGTGGGCGGCGCCACGCCCTTTTTCGAAAATCACTTTTAAACTTTATTTTCTGTATTAGTGCTTTTTTTCACACCTTATTTTATCCTTATAAATGTATTGTGTACTGAAAAATCACTTTTTTTATATGTTCGAAAACGTTCTATGTGTTAAAAGTGGGCGTGGCCATCATCCCATTTCGACTTGTGCTAGTAGCAGTACTACTCTTAGGTATAGAAAAAGCTTTACCAGATATGAAAAATATTTAGGACACTTCTCCAATACATTTAACTTTGCGCTGTACGCTGCAATATTTATTTAGCGATTCAAAATCGGAGCTCCGTAACCTCCCTAGTGCCCACGAATTAATGTTATTTCATGTGTCCACCAAACATTCCCTTGCCTTGACATTTCAACCATTTTTATGTGATAGCGATTTGATGGCCGGAAATAACTTTGTTTGCCCTGCTCTACCAAGTTTTCACTATACAAGCACTTCTTATTAATTTCTCCGTTGGTTTTTTTTTCCTTTTTCTTCCTTTTTCCGCTGTCAAATCAGCAACAAACTTCTTTATTGCCGTCCTCAACGAAGTGTGAAAACAACCAAATTAAAGTTGAAATGCTGGAGCTGGCGCGGGGTAGGCTATCGCCCTGTCCGTTACAGAGTACCTACAATGCAGGTTAGTGGATGCTGGATGCTGGATGCTGAGGGGTGTGGGATGGTGAAATAAAGGTGTATGCTTAATGAACATATTCAAGTGCTTTGGGCAGCTCCTTTTACATACATTCGCATGTACACAGGTGACGTTATTTGGCAAACAAAAATCGATTATGGTTTTATGCTGTCAAACACAACAACCCAACCAGAATTAATTCCACAAAGACTGAAGCCTAATTCATTGGGTGTTCTTTATAGGGCTTTACTTTATGCTAAATTGGTTCTTTTCGGTGCTAAAATAGAAATATTCTCTCTGCTTCCTAAATATAGAGTCATTCATTGGTGCTTATTTGATTTTTACCGCTTTAAAGCGTAAGACTACCCAGCCGCCTTCTGTAGGTGACGATAGGAATGCTCAGGTTGTCGGATATCCAAGCAAAACTGTCGGAAAAAAAAGAATACCAAGCGATCTCTTCATGTCTACACATTAAAAAAGGTTGAAATTTCGCAGTTAATAAGAGAACTAGCCCTCAAAAGTACTCGAAAAGGAGGAGTAACAGTGCCTTTATGTGGTGACACAACGGGTCTTCTGACACACTTCAACCTAACCTCATCTATTTAGCTTTTAAAAATTGCTAAGAAATCTAAAGCGAGTAAATTTGGAATATTTGGTCTATAATGAAAGTTAGAGATCTGAGGTACCATCGAAATTTTATTTACAGATTTAAACTCCTTGTGGATTGCGCAGCACACACTTCAGTTTTAATGTGGGGCCATGCCTTCTACGGACCATACTTTTCGTAAGAGCTAATACCCCAATTTCCTAACTTTTCATCTCCTTGTTTGAAGATCCAAAGAGCTCGGTATGTATGTAGATCTATATACCCCGACTTAATATTAATTTTCAACCCGATATTTGTACACTCACTCACTTCCTCTTACTTATGTATGTTGTACATATCTATCGGGTTATAAAATTTTTTTCAGAAAAAGGGGGAATAAATTGATTAAAAAGATTTATTGGCTATAATATTCAATAAATAAGTCATGGAAAATTATTTGCTTTGATCTACTTTAAGGATTGAATGAAATGCGTTTTAATAAAAAAGCTTTGTCAAAGCGAATATATTTACAGCTGGTGGGCAAATACAAACAAATACAAACAAATACAAAAATATGCATACCATTCAAGAATTGTATAAATGCAAATTAACCCTTTATGGACAAGAATTTGAGTAAATTTAAAAGATTTAAAGGAAAAGGTTGTTGGACCGGTTGGAGAGTATATTGATAACTCATAAAAGAATCGAGATAGATCAGAGTAACGTTTCCAATTTTTCCCTCTTACAAGACTCTAAGAAAAAGCAGTGGACTTGTTAGGTCTTTTACTACTTCGACAAAAAACTGTTGTTAGCTGCAATCTATGGCTACAATTTTTTAAAACGAAAAGAAAATGATGACTGAATGAATGATTATAGTTACGTATAAGTCACGTTTGTTTGTGAATGGGTTAATAATCTAAGCCACGATGGGCTGGAGTTAAATATACATACGACTACTTACATACATATGTACATATGTATGTATGTGGCATTTAGTTTATTCCTTCATTTATGTAAATGCAAAATACTCTGTCAACATTCGCATTTATGTAGATTTGAAATAAAATGAATTACACAAACATCAGAGAAATTGAATCTTATTTTACTAAAATTATTATTTATATTTTCATATGTAAATATTTGCTAAATACATATGCATATGCGTAAACAAATATTGCTTGTCAAAAATGCATTATCAAGATTGACATTTACATGAATACACTGAAAAAAATTAAAAAATATGAGAATGTCAAACGCGAAATTTGGAGTTAAGGGTAGAAAATCCCTTTTCTATACGTAAATATATTCGAGCAAACATCGAAAATATATTTCTCCAACTCTCTAAAACATTTTAATATTCTCCAAATAACCTGGAACTTCATTGTACGACTGTTCTCCAACTTTTGGCAAATTTAAAAAAAAGTATAATTCTCTAGTTGATATCCACTATTTATCTCAAGGAGTACAATTGTATAAACACACAAACATATGTATAAGCAGAGAGTCACGTATCAGCAAGCAGTGAAGCAAGAATTTCTATACACGTGTTCTACAAAGGAGATGGTTTTGGGCTGGGAAGCCCTCCATGGCAGAAATAAACGCTGAAAATGTGCGAATCCACTGCCGATAAGCGACCTGTTTGTTGTTGCCTGTCCAAGGACTCGAATCTAGGACCTTCGGTGTACACCATACCAAGCCAACCGCACCATCTATTAGAAAAATACATCTAGGAAATTAAAAGTCGGTAACTTTAGGGATAAAATATTATTTTTTTTTAAAAAGGGCATTTTTCTTTACCAACAAAATCTTCTCTTACCTACATAACTTAAATTTTTCCAAATAAAAGGATTTTTCAATGCTTCCATATTAGGCATTTGCTCCACTGATGATCTCTTCATTGATGACCCAAATCTCTCACCACCCAGTCATGTGATTAGGTTAATGTGTTCTAGCTAAATCTGAAAAACATTTTCTGGAACAGATTCTGTGTACATTTCTTTTTGATTTCGCTCACTATTTTTGTAAGCAAAACTAATTAGAATGAAACTAAATTTTGTTTGGTTACAAGCGTAGTAGACTTTACCTTTGGTATTATGAAGACACATTTAAAAAAAAAAATATTTTTTCGGCGCACCCTACTGCACCTATCCACAAATGGCGTTGACGCTCCTAAGCATACAAAAGCAAACAAAAGCACTGCTAGCAAAGATAAGACTAAAGTGGAGACATTGTAACAAAAAACCAAAGCATATTTACTAAACATATTTGCACACTTTGTAAATGCAATTTAGACACATCCCCAAGAAGCATTCCAACGATTTGCCGATTTGCTTACTTACTCACTGATTATAGTGGCATTTAACGCAATTTTGTATGGAATAAGAAGCCTGGTATACTTGAAGGCGCTTCAAATCAAAATTGCTGAAAATAGTGATGGGAAACTATCGATAACACTATCGTCACGATCGATGGTTTATGGACAATCGTTTAAGCTATTGATAGTTTATTGACAATGAGTTGAACTGTGCGCATTTGTTTGAGCATGGTCTATGGAGAGACATATCTCAGTCAACCAGCGGAGTGCGCAAGGTGCTCCATTAGAGGTCTCTGGGGGGTATGCTCACTCTCTTAAACATAGGAGGCTCCCAACGAAGCGCGTTCGATGGAGAACTTTTTTTTTAATTCAGAAGAGTTCTTAAACTGCGAAAAAAAACCCAAAGGAACAACAAGAAAAAAACTCGTAAACTCTTTAAAAAACTCAACTTTGATAATTATCGATGGTTTACAAAAGAACTATCGCCGACTATCGTTACTTCCTGTTCTTTAGCACAACATTAGCAAAAATCAAGCAACCATTCAAGTGAGTGAAGTAAGTAAGCACAAGTAAATGAGTTAAAAGAGAAGCTGACAAGGCGCTCAACGGATTAACAGCAACATAGTACAAAGAAGCAACTAAATTGGTGAATGCGATATTAAAAAAGAGTAATGAGTAGGAACCCAGCAAAATTTTTGCTTACCTAGAATCGGAGCTGTAATCCAACGAATATTGTGGAACTCATTACCAACCATATGAAACCACCGATTATTTTAACCCAGGCATGTCATTAAGCGAAAGCGCTTCCTCTTTGCCTTACTGAGAAGGATTTTTGGAATGCATATTTAGAATCTCTTTTTTTATATTACTCGCTTCTCTTATGCATTACTCAGAATCTATTCTGTAATGCAATGCTGCCATTGTAACTGGTAATGGAAATAATCATCGGGAAGTAGTTCTTGATTACATAGGAACGCGTTTTGTAATCGATGTTAGGAGAAGCGCTTGCCAAAAATTTTGCTGGGAATGAGTGCAACCAACACACATACAACAAAATACATAAATAATCGAGCTGCCAGACTGGATGCATGCAACAGACAGGATGAACACAGTCAGCCAGTGATGTTGTTGACACGAAAGTATTTCCCTTACGGGTCGATTCTATAGTGGTAACAACATTCGATTTACCCGGCAAACAAATATCTTGGAAACTTTTACACCCGTTTGGTATTCTGCCGGCTCAAGTTGCAGTTCAATTTCGTAACCACCGAAAGAGGTGGTAACGCCAAGTAACCGCGACAAATTGCACGTGTTTTGTAAATATTTTTTTGGACAGAAAATAGCACAAATTTTATACACATACTAGTTCAGAAGAATTAATAAACAATATAAGCACTTTTTTACGTGATGTTTCGTGCGCGTTTGCCTTTTATTCTCTTTTGCGCATTGTTTGTTTTTGACATCGTTACCATGCGCGCTAGAATCGCGGGTACATGCACCGGTTACGTTTTTTGGTTAGATAATCTTCTGGGTACAAAGTTTCCGGTTACGCTCAGAATCGACACGTTAATATAACATTTTTATACTCAGCTGGGCAAAAGTTGAAGAGTTTTAAAATAAAATAAAATAAAATAAAATAAGATAAAAAAATTAAATAAAATAACATAAAATAAAATAAAATAAATATATTTGTAAAATTTGCAAGCTCGAGACCCAGTGAACAATAATAATTGGTTTTAATTATTATATTCGATTTTTGTGGAAAAATTGATATTTGGAGAAAAATTACAAAGATAATCACAGCGATGGATAGGTTTACATGTTTCAAAGTGTCCCCACTTATCATCAGATCCCTTTTCGGACACTGGAATATGAACCTGTGTCTGCACCAAAAAAAAAAAAAAAAAAAAAAAAAAATTAAAAAAAAAAAAATAAAATAAAATAAAATAAAATAAAATAAAATAAAAAATAAAATAAAATAAAATAAAATAAAATAAAATAAAATAAAGTAAAATAAAATAAAATAAAATAAAATAAAATAAAATAAAATAAAATTAAATTAAATTAAATTAAATTAAATAATTATTTTTCTTTAATTATTAAAAGCTTTTATTAGAATAAGAAAGAATAATTTTAGAGGCCGCTGCCTTTGTTTTTTTTTATTAAATGAGTAGGACTGTGCGACTTCGTCTTTTGAGAAATTTTGGCAAACAAATATTCTATTAGAACTTACAGCTGAGTATATCATATTATCATTACATCCAAAGACTGAAATTCCCTTTTTCCTTTAATTTTTTTGTTGTACCATAATCCTGTATCATGTACGCATATATTTAAACCGGTTTGTGGATATGCATAACGTCGGAATCGAAAGTCATTAAAATAAAACTCGAGCATCATGTTGAAAGCTCATTAAAGGAATACGAATTTAATGGCACTTAAAGCGGAAATTGCCTGGGAAGTTTCCACATCAGCAGACATTAGCAGTAAATGTTGCTGCTTATAAAAGTAAAAAAACAAAAAAAAAAAAAAAAAAAACTGCAACAACAAAAGGAAAATGGCAGCCAACAACTAACAAAGAGAGTTAAAGTCGCCACGGTAATGTGTATGGTAGCTGAAAAACCATCACGAAAAACAGTTAGTCAAGAGTAAACACTTTGCAGTCAGCAGACAACATTCTAGCCAGACTAACAGACACAACAGTTATGGTCACCATACCGACCACGCTGGTGGGATATGCGTGCTGCGCTTGTGGCTGTTGGAAAGTATTTTATGTGAGCAAGAACTTGGCATTTACAAAGGACCCTGCATCAAAGTATCATACATACATATGTATATAAATACTCATATACATACAATTTTTATGATGTGTTGAAATTACGCACAAAAGTAAAAATAGCATAAAACACATATCTGGATTTTATGAATCACCAGCAGGCGCCGCATCGTTTTCCATGCCCTAGAAAAATAGACTTTTCCTCTTTTTCTTACTCCGGAAAGGAGTTAAATCGAATAGGACCTTTATCTAGACAGGGAGAGTGGCGCTGATCTCTTTCCTTATTTGTATTCTAATTTTACGAAATTTGATAATTTTTTAAAATCAAAAAAAATTTAAGTTAAGTTTTATATTTTGGACTCAATATTTTTTGCACTGTACCTCTGACCTCTCTCATTTCCTTAGAAGGTTTTTTTTTTTCAAATTATAAACTTTCGAGTTTTTTCAAATTCAAGTTCAAATTTTCAACTTTGTAGCCAAGAAAATGAAATGAATGATGAAAATAAGTAATTTTGTGTTTAGCTTATTGAGCTCGACTATAAAGTTAAAAAAGAAATTTCTTTTTGAATAAAAAATTTTGATTTTTCAAAAAAAACGCCTTTCTGAAAACTTCAATAAATCCTTAGATATACATATATATGAGAGGTGCAGTATATATATATATTTTTTTTTTTTCAACTTTAAAAAACCCAAATTTAAAATTTTTTTTTTTTTAATAATCCCCACCCACCTCTAAGTACACACTTTGGATGTATTTATAATACAAAAATTTAATTTTTGCAAAATTTTTATCTTTTCAAAATTTTTTAATACTAATTTTTTTTTAAATAATTTTTTTTTACCTCTAAGCACCCCCTTGGAATGTGCAGTACACACAAATTTAGGTCTAATTCAGTTTTTGACTTAAACAAATTTTTTAATTTTTTCTTTTTTTTTTCAAAATAATTTTTTTTTTGTACCAAAGTAACCTCTTTGAATACGCCAAAGTATATTTTTATGCCTTTGATGGAAAGGAAGTTGCGTTTTAGCTTTGGTCCGATGTTTGTAGGTAAGAGAAGAAGAAGAGATAGACTCACCAATAAGTATACCGAAATTTTCCGGACAGGATGAGCTGAGTCAATTTAGCCATGCCCATCTGTCCGTCTATCTTTTTGTTCATTTCACTTTATTGACTTTAAAATTTCCTTAAATTTGTGCAATTTACCAAATATAAAAACATTTTATTAAAGTAATCAAAAATGTTTCTACGGAGCAGTGGACTTAATCTTGCGTATTACCGTCTGCTTGCCTAAGGACAGAGCACGTACCATCTCTGTTCATAAACACACACACCCTATATGAGCTTACAGATCAGCTTACAACGTAATATTATAAATTGATGTGCTTTGTATTTGCATTTGATGCGCCACCTGTGCCAACTTTGCAACATTTCCATTTTGTATCAGACCACATGACGTTTGTTACAAATATAATTTTGAAGTCTTATTATACTCCGCTGAGCATATTCAATTATTGTAATCACCTAACAATCGCTCATAACGGCATTAAGGAATCTGATATAGAGCAAAGTACTGAGGAAGTAAAAGTAATTGATACAAGATTGGTATGTCTTCCTATGAGCACACGACAACTGGGTGCAGTTAAGATGTCTCCCTAATATTTGATTTGCAAGTCCTTGATACTCCCCTCATCGGTTTTTAAAAATGGCAAACAAAACTACGCTAGCAATACCTTGAAGAGGAGTTTTCACTGGTCTCTTTTAAATAAAATTAATTCGTGCAAATATACACCAACTTTTTTAACCAAGTCTTAAAATATTCTTTAAAAAGTTCAAACAAAAAATTTCAAAATTAAAAAGTACCCTCAAATTTTTAAAAATAAAACTTTATTTAATGAACATAATATAAAAAAATTTTATTTTCACCTTTTTCACTATTTACTAGGGCTGTGCCTTTATTCGATTAATCGAGTAAGTTGATTAATCAAATTTTCATTTAATCGATTACTTGATTAATCAAAATTATGAGTAATCAAAACGAGCATTACTCGAGTATTTTCAAAAATGGTTAATCAAAAACTGATTAATTTACTCATTTTTTTTATGTGAAAGTTTGCCTGTAAATACATAGCTGAAAATAAAAAAAATTAAAAACCAAACATGCTTCAAAATATTAAAAAATAAAAAAATTTAAGAAAATTTTGAGATTTTGTCCGATCGCGAATGGGCAAAATGTCGAAGATGCAACAAATGGTTAAAGTAAAAAGGAGCTTCTAAATTTGTGCCGTTTTAGTATATGATTAATCATTTTATTCAAAAAACGATGAATCAAAAAGGCGATTAATCAATTGATTTTCTTTTTGATTAATCAAAAATCATAATTAATCGATTAACTAAGTAATCGAAATTATGAATAATCAAAATTTTGATTAATCAATTAATCGCACAGCCCTACTATTTACCCTTGGTTCGAACACGTAGTCGAGTTACCAAATACTTTTAAAAACCCGTTGTCCAGTGAACAGTTTGTGACGGCATTGGCAGCTCAATAAAAACATAACGAAGAAAAGTTATTTTGATATTTTTTTTTTGGCTGATTAATTAAATAATATTATTTCGATAATTGGCGAAGAATTATAAAACTAAGTCGATTCAACTTAGTATTTAGCTTAGTACCGGGGAACATGATGCATGATAATTCGGGCTTACTCAGGACCCCACAGCTCGTAAATTTGCAAATGCAGTGTTTAATGAGAAAAGGCAACTACAATGAATCGTACTTCTTGACTCCCTTACTAAATTTTGCTTTGTTTTCATACAAAAATTTCTTATTTTCCACACATTCAAATAGCACGTACCGTTGTTGAATTTTGCAGTTTTTGAGTGATGAATGAAATTTCGAGTCAAAAGTTCAACACGCGCTCAGTCACCAACAACAGCAGGCAAGCAGCTTTTAGCTCGTGCGAAAAGGGTTTATCCTGTCAGATTTCAAGTGCAGCAACTTTGCAACAAGTTTTTCGGCACGTAATTTTCACTACAAACAACAAACACGATTTTGAGATCAATTTTGTTGTTTCTGTTTCCGTTCGTGCTACTGTTATCGTTTTTGTTTTATGTTGTTTTGTTGTTTTTTTTTTGTTTTGTATATTCACTCGATACACCCGAGGCGTTAGCGCACGTACATAAATAGTTGCAACAACAAAGTTTGTGCAACACTAATTAGCACAATTTGGAAATGTTCACAACAGAAGGCGACATGAAAGAACTTTGAGTTAAATAAAGAAAAAGGCGACTGTAGTCATTTGAAACTAGAAATTGCATGAACTCTAGAAAGATACGAATATTTATTGAGCACGAGCACTCTGCGGATGAGAAAGTTGGCGCGATTTAGTTTGGTTGAGTTATCAAGTGATTTATCCTTAGAGTGAAATATTTTGTGTGAAACTACTTGGCTCAAACTATAGAATGCTAGTCCTATTCCTTTTATTTCTAGAATTCAATATTTTCCAAATTTTAGAACTTAACCTCCTAATTGAAATGATTGATTGTGACAAATCAGTTGAAATATTGGATGCCCTTAAAAAAACCCCTAAACATACTTGTTGTTGCATATGCAATTATGGTAACTGCGCCAACAACAAAAGCTCCCGTTTATCGATTTTATTTGACACACCAGAGGCATTCAACAATCGTGTAAGTGCTAACAGTTGGACAATGTCTGAAATGGGCACACCACTATGGACCAATGCGAACTTATACATATTTACCACAGTAATTGTAGTTGATATGCGTTCAATTCTTGATTTTCCAGTTCGTTAGAACCAAAATAGAGCATCATTGCAATGACCGATACATAATGCAATAACACTCAGAAGTTTCATGGACAGTCAGTGTGACAGAGAAAGGCACAAGTATCTACAAAATTGTAAGTAAGCAATATGCCATTGATGAATTAAGGTCTCGCTCTCGCTTCTGTTATTTTTGGGGTCATAATAATAACTAGAGTTAGGCGTTCAATCTGATTTTTTTTTTGTTAAATTTTGATTATTTTATTTTATATTTTATTTTATTTTATTTTATTTTATTTTATTTTATTTTATTTTATTTTATTTTATTTTATTTTATTTTATTTTATTTTATTTTATTTTATTTTATTTTATTTTATATTATTTTATTTTATTTTATTTTATTTTATTTTATTTTATTTTATTTTATTTTATTTTATATTATTTTATTTTATTTTATTTTATTTTATTTTATTTTATTTTATTTTATTTTATTTTATTTTATTTTATTTTATTTTATTTTATTTTATTTTATTTTATGTTTTTAATTTTATTTTAGATTTTTAGGTCTATTATATCATTTCAAATTATTTATTTTATATCAAATATAGAAAAAAACTAAGGTACCTTTTTGGATAACAGCAACTGTCTACATATATTCGTTTCTATGTGAGTTACATTGGTAAAATCGTTCTTACTTTCTTTTATAAAATATTAATATTCCCATTACGGCAACATTCATCTTTCCCTTTGGCAACCTGATTGTTCATGCTTGTTGCTGTTGTTGCTATAACAAGTATCTAATTCTTGGACAGTTTACATTGAATAATGTATTTGTGCAGAAAATGACATGCCACTCAAATTGCATAAACTTGTACCGTTATACAGGGCATGTGGACTCACCTGTTTAGACGAAGTAAGTACATATGTATATATAGTATTTATATGTATGTGTGTGTGTAACTTTTTCTGTGTAGAAAGAAATAAATATCTATGATTACAAGTACATTTGTGGTTGGATCGTTATTGATATTTGTTTGAACTTTTCAATTAAAATTTCAGAACAAGTAGAGCATATACATTCGACCTTTTTTTCAAGAAGAAAAGCTTCAAAGACGGGTTTAATACACGTTCAAGGGCAAAGATAGAACTATAATTTTTTCATATAAAAATATTTTCCAAACTGGTACAGGTTTAAAAGTTGAAAATCTGAGAAATATCTCTCACTTAGTATATAGTTTATTAACCCTTTGGGCCCATATGTACTAAAAATGCACAAAACTAAGTTTTTTTTAATTTATCATGTACTTTTTTCTCAAAAAAATAACTATCGTATGTTAATTAAGACTATGTAAGGCATTCTTATTTTAAAGAAGCTTTCACTGTATCAGCATTGTTTTTGCAATCGCTCCGCAACTGCCTTTGGACTTTAATAAAATTTTACTTTTATCTTATTTTGCTCCGTAGAAAATTTGTTTGTTTAGCGAACAGTTTAATGTCCATATGCACATAAATATGTATATGACTGACATATGTAGTATGTATGCAACTCTTTGGATAACCGAAACTTATTTCATATGCAATCGTTCGAAATCCGCAATCATCTTTCATCATTTTAATTGCTTGTAGATATAAATACATTAGACTGTTTCAAAAAAAAAATCAAATATGTATGCCTAAATTTTTTACGATTAATCTCATTTGAGATTGTAAAAATTTTTAAGATCTTTGTATCATTAGAAAGATATACACGGCGAAAATTTTATATTGCACTAAAAAAAAATTTATTTTTTTTGATAAAAACAGAAAAAAGAGATAAAGAAAACACTTCAAAGGTCCAGCTTTTTTAACAAAAAAAGATTTTTATGGAAAACTTTATTTAATATAGTACATACATACATACTACACATGAATAAAAGCTAAACTGGCATTTTTCATTTTTATTTTTTTATTTTTTTTTTTAAGTAAATTCAAACTCCGAAACGAGAACTAGCAATAATAGACCTCTAAAGCTAAATTAAGTACAAAACATTTCGCAACGCTAATAAAAATTTTCAAACTTAATTTTCCAGAAAATAAATATTTTTTGTGGCACAGTCTACTGAACAATTACATACAAATGTATTTTATACTAAATTTATTATACGTAGCAAAAGTAGATTTACTTGTATCGTAATAGATTTTCTATTTCTCCTCAACATTGCTTAGGAAACATAACATAATCATGAAAATATGATGTAAGTTCAATTATTTAATAACATCAATCTTAAAGGACATGAGCTTTTGGGGGAAATCATTTCGATTACTGGTTGATAGACTTATCAAACAGAAAATATTTGTATTTTTTATCAATAAAATATTGCATTATTTGTTTATACATATATTGTGTTTTGATTTTTTTTGATGAAGGAGAAGACATGGCGTATACGTAATATTTAAAGTAAAGTTCGAAAACTAAGTTGATGGCTGCTATCTACTATTCATAGCTATCCCTTAGTCAAATTTAGAATGGTTGTTAGTCCCATATTGGAATTCGTTTAGGATATATCGACAACTATGCGGAGAGTAAGAGAAAGAAATAGAATGAGAAGAAGAAGAAGAAGGTGAGGATGCTCACTCTCTTGTAAGAGGTAGGGCTAGAAAAAGAGGTGGAAAGAAAGATTGTCTGAGAGAGAGAGCGCGCATTAGCGGGAAGGAGATGGAAGATTAAAGGGTTAAGGGATGGGAGAGAGTCGAAGATAGAGAAGGAGAGAGGGAGAGAGATGAGAATTTTTCAGTTTCAGGACAACATCTCCCAGGTCTGCTGGTGGATTATAAATAAATATCAAGAGTAGGGTTTCAAGGACACTTAGCAGTTAGCTGCCTCCAAATGGTATTGCTATGAGCTCATAGAATTACGTTCTCCCGACGGTAACGTGATGAATTGCTACAACGCTAAAAAGTTCAGCAGTCTACATGTCGATTTGCAGCTTTTTAAATCGTGTCAATGTTACTAAGTTTTTATTAAAAAAATGTACATTTGTATGAACCTCACTGATTACAAAGAAAAAGTTTAAAAATAATTACAAATTGCATATACATAAATTGCTTTAATGCGAATTAATTTCATTTGAAAGAATGCCTGCAAGTATTTTAATTAGGAAAAGAAAGCATTCGAAGTGCAAAGGAAAGTGTGCGTTCTCCGTAATTATCATGAAGCAAGAGAGTGAATTGTGTATGTATCGACACAGAGTTGTATGTGTGAGTTGAGTGAGGATGAGCCAATGTCATTTATTTCAATTCCTTTTTTCTTTGCTATTTTAAGGCATTTAATTAAATATTTTTCTTTGTAGAGGCGTTGTAAAGTTAATTGACGCTTAACAACATGCTGAGTACGTTCCCTGTAGGAAAAAAATGAACTCCAAGTTAATACCATGACGATTTTCAAGAAGTTGAGGTGCCCTGTTTTCGTTTTTGTTTTCGTATTTGTTTTTTTTTTTGTTTTTTTTACTTATTATAATCATTTTGATAATAAATTTGCAATTAGATTTAATAATTTCTAACTTTTTTGAATTTAACTTCTTAAGAGACGATGTTAAGTTTTGATTGATTGGTTGTAAGTTTTTTTGAAGTATATTGAAATTTTTTTATTGATGTGACGAGAATAAAAAAATTTATTAAATTAAGGTAACAGGATTTAAGAAATAGCTAATTGTAGCAAAATTAGGAAAGGTTGGAATAATTTCGGGATTTTTTTCGGGATCGTTGAGGATTATTTTCCTGACTTATTAGGCACCATGACTTTTTTGTATCATTTTCAGACATTATCCGTATCATTTCGGAATAATTAGCTAATTTCGGGATTGGTTTCCGAATTTCGGGATCGTTTGAATTATTTTTACGACTCCTTCCACAACATTTCTGTGCTTTTTTTGGCATAATTTTTCTTTTCGGATTAATTTTCGGGATCGGGATTTTAAGTGTCCCAGTTTTAAAATGAAGTTTCCATAAGTCAGTCAAGCTTTGTCTTTTAGAATCTTTTAAATAGTGCAGATAATCATTTAGATTTAGCATTGAGTAAAAAGCAAGTACATAATTTTTTTTTTGTCGACCCACCCTAATAAAGTTATATAGTGTGTACGCGTTTTCATGCTCGTGTAAATGTCAGTCAGTTGCTTTCTGTGAAATATTTCCTGCCTCGAATTTCGTTTCCTTCATTATTTCCTTTTCTTCTTCGGTGCACATTTATTTTCATTTCATTTTACTGGCTTCTTGCGCGCTGAGTTCCGTTTTCAATTTGTTACAGTTCATTGAGCGCACAAAGCCTTCCCACTCTCTTATCACCTGCGCTATCGAACAAACATACATACATACCTACATACTTATATATACTTTCAATTGCAATCATCGATCATGCCTTTTTTGATTTCAATTGATAGCGGTTTCTACCTTAAAATTGCCTGTGCTTGGGTAGCCCATAGACATTGTCCGGTTTGGCCATCTTAAACTGCTAGCTTTCTTTCCCATTGACTCGCCTTCTGCCCATTGATTCGCATCCTGTTATTGCTGGTTATACTAAAAGCAATAACGAAATAGTGAAAATGAGTCTGATTGAACGATTCGCTGAATTTGACCCAACGATGAAATGGCAATAATTTGGCTAACAAATCGATATAATAAGGGCTTTTACAACAACACTGTTTCTTGTTAAAAATTGAGTGGGTTAAAATAAACTTCTTCAGTCAAATCAGACGGGATAGATATGAAAAGACTGACTTTTTAATCGGTAATGATTATTGTAATTATTTTCAAGAAAAGACAATTATAATTTGATTACGAGTAAAAATAATCAAACAATTCAAACAAAAAAAAAATAATAAGGAAAAAATTTTTTTTTTATTACTTTTGATTATTTAAAATTTTTTTTTTTTTGATTATTTTTAATAACTTTGAAATATCATGATTTATTTTTTATCTTTTAATTAATTGGAAAAATGTAAAGTAATAATTATTAATCAAACCCGTAATCATTACTATTAGTAATCATTAATTAAAAGCTCTGAGTCAAATTACTAGTAGAGTGATTTTAAAAATTCGACTGAGAATTACTTACTCTATTGAAAGAATGAATTATACTTTGGTAATGTCTTGAAGACATTAGATTTAATTACTTTTGAAAAGTTCAAAGTAGTTAATTGAGTAATTTTTTGATAAAGAAGACCTCACATTTAAATAAAAAATCAAACTTCGTTCTGCACAAAATCGTTTTTTATTATTTAGTACATTTCAAAAATTCTCGGTTACCAGCTTACAGAGATGCCACTCCCCTTTTCTCTTAACTCCGCTTTCATTTTTTGGTAAGTATAAAATTGATATCGTATAACTCCATACCAATTTCTGGGTCCCTACCATGGACGATTTTAGAGATATTTAGCCTAAAAAAATATATTTATATTGGAGGTGCAACGCCCATTATCCAGTAAGCCCAATTTTTCTCGTGTGTATTGTTCTGATATCGTATATCTTCATACCAATTTCTAGGCTCCTACTATGAACTCTTTTAGAGATTTTAAGCCTCAAACATGAAATTTGTATGGGATGTGCCACGCCCCTTTTCACATAACTCCAATTTTTTCTCGTGAATAAAGTACCATAAGCCCTTTTGAAAAATCAAAAATTATTTACTAAATGGTTCCGAAATGAGTCCCAAAAATAATCGATAATATCGAGGGTAGTTTAAAAACTAACACCGGATAATTCCAGATATTAAAAATTATGAAAATTATCAAAAATAAAAACAATTCAAAAAGTATCTTAATTTGATCGCGAAAATGAAGAAAAACCAGAAAGATTCTGAAATATTTCCAGAGGTAGAATTGATAATATCAGAAAATGAAGTACACAACTTTTCAAGAATAAGAATCTGAAGCTACAAAACACTTTTCAAAATTGTACTTCAGAAATCATAAAGTCCTCTTCAGAAACTTTAAAACATATTCCAGAATAGTCACTTGTTCTTCAGAAACTGTAAAATGTTTTTGAATTATGCTTCAGAAATTGGAAAATAATTCTCAGAATAAACAATGGTACTTCGAAAACCTTAAAATATACTTCAGATAAAATGTGCTTTGGGAACTGTAAAATCTACTTCAGAAGAATCATATTTCCTTCAAAATCCAAAATTTCTGAACTGTAATTGAATATTCTGAAGGTAAATTTATCGTTTCTGAAGTACAATTTACCAGTTCTGAATATAAAACATTTATTCTAAAATTATCTAAAGTGCCGTTGAGTATTCCGAAATCCATTTTACAATTTCTGAAATACATCTGACCTCTCTAAAGTATTTTTGAAAAGTTTTGAAAAGTTGTAGATATAGGAATATCTTTCCAACTCCATATATTATAGAATTTTCACAAAATTTTTTAGTTTTTTTTGGCATAAGTTTTAACCAAATGGAACTTGTTTAGAACCAATCCGGAATTGGATATATTTCCCGACAAGTTTCTAATTTCACTGCCATGGATAACTTACCGACTGGCCACTTTAACATTTACAAATTCTCCCTTCTTCTCAGGTCTTCATACCAACATCCACCCACGTTCCATGATTAGCTCGTCCATGATTAGCTCGTCAGAAAATGATTTAACAAGCGCATTTAAGGCAGATAATAAAGTTATCAGAGCGCCGCAGCAGCACTGTGAAATTGGCAGCAATATGGTCCGGATGTTATACAAAAAGTATTTTGTAAATATGGACAAGCTTCTTTGTTTGTTCGTTTGTTATTAAAAACACTTCAAAATAAAATTTCCATGACAGCACTGCGCTTCAGTGATTGGCATATGTATGTATGTATTACGAAAATATTTAATAGGTTAGATGCTACAAAGTGGTGGATGAAGTATGCAATATTAGACGCACAAACCAACCACCCATTAAGTTGGAACTGTTATTAAATATATTTCATTTGAGCAAAAGCTCTATAAAATGAGATTTGAAATTTGTAAGGACTTTATAGGTTATATGGTTTTATGAGGCAACCTTATAGGTTGTGGAAAAAGAAAAACTACCATATCGACCATCAGTGGAGAAAAACTTCGTTAAACGATATGTGGGGGATGATCCAAAAATTGGGTAATTCAGTTTAAAGAGGTCGTCTTCGGTTTTGTCAGAACTTACATTGGACATTTTCAAGCTGTTTACTGCTTGATCAAAACCGTCAAACAGCACTCTAGCTTTGAGCTCCCTCCTAAGCCAACAACAACCTGATTTATTCTTCGTATGAAAGCTCAAATACTTGCAACGTCTCAGCAAGGATGTTTGTATGTACATATGTGTGTTTACAGTTTGCGTTTCCCTTTTGCTGTGTTTTAATATTATTAAAAATGTTTTAGTTTATTTGTATAAATATGTACATATTTGAATTAATGTTATACAAACATACATATGTACACATGTCCAAACGGATTTCCATGCACTTTAGACTGGACCCAAAAAATATTAAATTTGTATACCTTTCATGAACATACATAAGTAATTATCGGACACATAGACACATGATGCTTATTTATGAAAGGTATAAAGCCAGAGAAGACAACGCTGACCTCACTTGTTGTTATTTTTATTGTTATATCCAGAGTGGGGAGAAAAATATGGCGAAAGTTTCGAAACCTTAAAACCTTCAAGAAATAAACAGCAAGTGGTCAGGCGATAGCCAAAGTCCTAGGCAGTGTTGTTAGAAATTTCTAAACCTCACATCTGGCTATAGAATATTCGGTTTCATCCCAACATAGATTACCTTATTCGTTATCTTATGAATATGGCAATCATATACACATACATGCATATCACCCTCACACTTACTGCAAACTCATCAACCACAGCTTGGACCATGTAACCCTCCGAATCAAGTAGAGCAGAAACTCTTAATAAAGCAATTGCCTGAAGCAGTCAAAAAGTAAGCGACCCATGAAGATATCCGGCCACACAGCAGTGTAAGCTTACTTAGTCAAAATTCAATACTTATAACTACACACACAGTTACACCTACACACACAGTTACAACCACACATACATATATGCATACGCAAACCACACTCCACCCCCTTGTTGAATATAACAAAAATTTCTACGTTAAAGTGGGCGTTCTCCAGCACCCAAAATTGACTATTTCCACATCACATCATGAATGGCATTTAATCCCAGAATGCTTTTTAAATGGGAAAGTGCTGGGTTGAGTTTTTTGCAATTTTTTTTTTTTTTTGGTGATTCTACAGACTTCAACAACCAAGTAGAATAAAACGTAAAAAAAACTAGACAGCGAACTAGTAATTTTAGAACAAGGATTTTATACAAGAGGTCAACTGTCAGATAGTTTGATTGTGATTTTAAAATGGAAATTTTTCAAAATTTCTGAACTCGAATTGCGATATGAATTTCAAATAAAAATTCTGATAATACTAATCAGACCTGTTAAATAATGATTACTAATCGTAATGATTACTGGTTTGATTGATAAGAATCATTTAATGATTAATTAAATTTTTAATGATTGTATTCTAATTAATAAAAAAAATAATCAAAAGTAATCAAAAAAGATTTTTTTTATTGTGTTCGATCATTTTTGATTGTACATTTTTTCCGATTTTTTTTTTTTTTTGTGCAACTTTCGATTTTTTTTAATAATCGGTTTTTAATCGTAATCAATTTAAAATTAGCCTTTTCTTGAAAACAATTAAAATAATCATTACCGATTAAAAATAAACTCAATTTAAATCAAAGTTCTGAACTAAAAAGTTTGAATTTGAAAATACACGAAAAGATCTTATTTCATCCATGATGCCGAAAACAGCAAAATATTTAAATGTCATTAGCCCTACTCCAGTTTTTTCAGTAATTTTTTTGAATTTTAATTTTTAGTCCCACAAGATTGTGCTTTTAATGGCTAGTTCGACACTAGTTCGAAAATACAGATATCTCTCCTCACTACTTTTTATTTTCTCTGCTGGTGTATTCATATACAATGTATGTGTGTGTGTGTGTGTGTTCGCATAAAATATTTAATAATAAAGAATATAAAAGGCTAACCAAGCGTAACAAACTACTCCACATAAGAAACGTACGTGCATAAATGCAAAAGTACTCAGCAGTGAAAAGGCAAACTAGGTAGGGAAGGGTTAATTTACCACTAGTTTCAAACTGATCTGAAACTGATGAAACGCAAAATCAATAAAAATGCAAAGTTGAGAATTATACTAGAGTGTCCACTGTTGAACAAATATAAATAAAATTTTGTATTTCTTTTCTTCTGTATTCGGCTGTGCCGCATCTTCATACCTTTCATAAATACGCATAACTTTTTTAAGTGTTCGATAATTACTTACAATTTGTGCAAACTTTTTAAAACTGTTAATTTAAGGATACACATCATTTATCGATAGTATGGTAGCTATATCTTATGTGGGTCCGATGTGTCTAATTTTCGCTACACACGTTCCAGATAAAATATGTACCAAATCTGCAAAATTCTACGTTCATAGCATTTTAATGGCAAGAGTTATAGCCCAAACCCCATTTATCGAAACTATCGATTATAGGGAAGCTATGTATAGATTATGTAAGTCCGATCTATCTAATTTTCACTAAACAAGTAACATAAATAATATATATCAAAAGTGTAAAATTTTGCGTTCCCAGCTGGATAATTGTAAGAGTTGTAGCTCAAGCCCTATTTATCGGAGTAATCGATTGTATAAGAGCTATAAGTTGTATTGGTCTGTTCCGACAAATGATTAATGATTTATAAAATGGCGGCAAAATACCAAATTTCATAGAGATAACTCTAAAACTGAGGGACGTGTTTGCGTTCAAACAGACAGACAGACGGACACGGCTAAATGGACTCAGCTCATTGCATTGATCCTTTCTATATACTTATTGGGGGATCTATCTCTTCTTCTTCTCATACTTACAAATATTGGACCAAATGTTGTTGTTATTCGTTGAGTTTCTACTAGTTTGCTTGCCTGCTGGGTATGCTCTTCTCATTCTTTGTAAATCTCGAGATTTATGCATATTTAATTACTTGTATCTATGTATGTGTGTAGGTGTGTGTATTGTAGCTAAGCTGCGTTTGTCTGTCTGTATGTAAGCCTCTTTGTAGATGAAATATAATTAGCTATTGCATGCAGCGTGATGGGGAGTATTGCTCGCTTGGCTGGTCATGACACAAAAGTGGCTTGAATGTGGCAATAGCACCGCCTCGACCTTTTCAAACTGCACTCATTCTACATATGTATGTAGGTGTCAGCTGCCATTTAAAGGTCATCATAACCAGGACCGAAGTTGATTTTACTATTGCATTAAGCTAAGTCGACGTCAGCAGTTTGACCGCCGGCCAATGGTCAAAGCTTTTAGTAGTCAAAGGATATCGTCATGATGGAAACTTTTAGCCTTGATAGTACCGCCCTTCAATGGGTTCAGATAAAACCACAGCAGCGATAGCATTTCTTGGACGTTATTTGTTGTTCTTTGCATTTTAAAATCAAGATGGCGCTCGCCTTGGCAGATAGACAAAGAAGTGATTTTCTTTAAAACGCGGTTCATAAATGCCAGCCCTCGAAAGTTACAAAACACGTCGCAACTTCCATCGAACGGAGAAGTATGGGCAACCCAATTAGCTTTTCATATTTTTAAGAATTCAGCTGAACTCTTGAAAGAGTTAATCCGGTATAATGCGTGCCCTAGAAAGAAGACATACTGAGCTTACTGCTAGAAAAAAATGCACTGCAGGGCAGCTAAAATAGTACATAATTGGATTGATGAGAATACATCAGACCCGTTAATTTCCCATTAGAATTGAGCAATCAATTGATTGAATAGCTTTCTCAATCATTGACGATTTTTTTAGTGGTTTTCAGAAATTAATCAATTACTAACTGATTACAATTAGAAAAAATCAAAAGAAAAAGGTCAAAACTAAAAAAAAGAAGTAATCAAAATAAAAAAAAAATGTTCATAGTTTTTGATTACTTTTGATTATTTTTTATTTTTTTTTGATTATTTTTTTTTGGTTTTTTTTTGCTGTCCATTAGAGAGTATTTTTATGTAGTCTAAAAGGAATGCTTGCGACATGTTCCAAGTTAAGTGTTCACCGACGATACGTATCGGTTTGATATAATGGTTCAGCGACACAGTTTTCACAGAGTATTTTACTCCAAAAAAAACTGTAAAAAAACGCGAACAAAATTTGTATAAAAACGAAATGTATGCATCGCTTATGCATATTTCCATCTATCAAACAATACAAAAAATAATCAAAACAATCAAAAATAATCAAAAGTAATCAAATAATCAAAAACAATCAGAAATAACCATAAGTAATCAAAAAAAAATAATATTTTTGATTATTTTTTTTTTTTTTTTTTTTTTAAATCATAAAAAATCAGTAAATATTTTTATTTTTTTTTAGAATAATCATTAAAACCCGTAAAAAATGGGTAATCAATTATCACTATGCTTTTCCAAAAAGTAATCAATCAAACAGGTAATCATTAGGATTATTAATCATTACTTAAACGGTCTGGAATACATTCGATATACCGGAAATTGGTATGAGTCTTTATGAGTTTCACCTATTAAAATCCCCAAGCCAGTATTGGAAGATACCCTCACAAAAGAGTTAACTGACTCTGTGCGAATGCTTTCCAGGATGTTAGAACAATAAGGTCCAAATTACCTCTTGATCTTGATTAAATAATATCTTTAAAAGTGCACTAAACTCGGGCAGCATTTGTGAGGTATGCGCTGATTTGTAAGGCCTCCTTTTCCTTGGCTAGCTTCCAAAGCTTGAGCAAACGTACTTTGGCTTAATAGGGCGGACCAAATGGTTAAACTGACCTTGAGTACTGTCAATGGCACACAGAGTCTGTCGAGCATTTTGGAATACTGAAGAGCCTTAACGTCATGCTTGTCTCTTCCGTTAGATCCGCTCCCCTGTTTGGAATCTAAAAATTCACATTTTTGAGGAATTGTGGATAAAAGATGTCCTCGAAATATCATTCAAAAAAATTTGAACCAGACCCCTTCCCAAAATCGTTGACCCGCCACTAGGGGGGCTCAGTTTAAGAAATAAGGTGTCAATGGCTTAGCAATGGTGCATGGGAATATGCTAATGCAACATTTCGTTTGCTTTTTTCCTTGAAAAAAAAGCAGAAAACTCTCTCCTCGTAGGTCATCATCCACTTTGGTTACCATTTGTTTGGTAGTGCCGCAACTCAATACCTTGGAAACTTAGCAAACACGAACCTATTTACAAATCTTACAAAAACCCACAGCTCTCAAGAAACTCATTACATATGTACTTATATGTGAATATACCACGTAGTCAAAACAACTAGTTATACATAGAGCACTTCAAAACTGGTATGAACACCAACCTAAAGTGTTCCGCCACCTGAATTGTTTTTTCATATAAGTAACTGGTATTTTTACAAGGCGGCCCACATGGGATAGGCTACAACTTTGAACTCTGATACTGGGAACATTTTTTGCTGGGGGTTTCCAAGCTTTCTTTAACCTACTATCCTTCAAGAAATTTTAATGTTGTTGGCATTGATTTGGTCTCTTTCGGACTGATCTTTTTCGTACTAGTTTGAGTTGAGTTACAAAACTCTAGTTGCTAACTAGTATTATTTCTGGCTAGTCGTTTCACTGTTAAATACAAACTAACACTTACTTACTAATGTATCACCAAAGTATGATGGCAAAATGTTTTTCGTTCACTTATGACTTGAATATTGATTATGGAAGCGTAAAGTTGCTCTTACGCAGGCTGTTCAAGTCAGGTAAGTAAGACGCACTTGGGATGTAATAGGATGTGTAGTTGTTAGTTGAATGTGGGTCGGCGGAGGCACGTAATGTGTATATTTTAGTTAAAGTACTCATGTGCTTGTATGTATGTATGTTTATATGTGGCAAGTACTAAGTGGATAAGCTTTATGGTAGAGCACTTTATAAAGGGTCATCATTGAAGCCCCAATGAGAAAACTTGAATTTCCTGGAAAATTTAAAAATTAAACCAAATGTTGCTTATGAAAAATTTATATTGGGTCTGTAAAAATTGTGTTGGCAGTCCCAATGCTCCATTCCCACTAGTTACACCTTTTCCAAATGTACTTCAGAAAGCATAAAATTAATTTCAGAGCAGTCAATTATATTTCAGAATAATCAGTTTTACTGCATAAATGTACGTCAAGTTCTGAGCTACAATTGATTATTTTGAGGTACAATTTATCGTTTCTGAATTACAGATTACTATACTGAAAATCATTTGACGATTTCTGAAATACAATGGACTATTCTGAAAATCATTTCACAATTTCTGATTTCAATGGACTATTCTGAAAACCTTTTTTTGATTACAATTGACTATTCTGGAATGAATTTTACGATTTCTTAAATACAATTGATAATTCTGAAAAACATTTTACTATTTCTGAAATACAATTGACTTTTCTGAAAATCATTTAACGATTTCAATTGACTACTCCGAAAATCATTACACAATTTCTAAAAAACATTTCACAATTTCTGAAAACCTTTTTTCAATTACAATTGACTATTCTGAGATGAATATTACGATTTCTTAAATACAATTGATTATTCTGAAAAACATTTTACTATTTCTGAAATACAATAGACTATACTGAAAATCATTTAACGATTTCAATTGACTACTCCGAAAATCATTACACAATTTCTAAAAAACATTTCACAATTTCTGAAAACCTTTTTTCAATTACAATTGACTATTCTGAGATGAATATTACGATTTCTTAAATACAATTGATTATTCTGAAAAACATTTTACGATTTCTGAAATACAATAGACTATTCTGAAAATCATTTAACGATTTCTGAAATACAATTGACTTCTATGAAATGAATCTTACGATTTCGGAAATACAATTGACTATTCTCAAAATCATTTCGGGAATGAAAGTTCTCTTAACTTGAAAACAAATTTCAAAAAAAAAAAATTATTATTAAAACATATTAGGTCGTGGGGAACAAAATCAAATTTCTACAACAATGAATTTTCTCGCTGGGCACTTTAATTTCATATGTCTGCACACTTGTGCTCTTTTCACACTACGCCAAGTGCATTTTAATAACATGGTTTTACGCTTGGTTTATGTTTTGTGCTCCTTGATTATAATATAAAAGTCTTTACGTGATGCAAAAGGTTACTAATTTAAAGTTTAAATTATATATTTCAAATTTTTAGAATTTAAAAGGAAAATCTTAGCAAGAGTTGGAAAATAAGTATTTCGCAATTCCTTCAAACTCAAACTATTTTCTAAGTTGTATATCTGTAAGCATATTTTCGAAGTTACAAATTTTGGCCAGCCGCGAGAAAATTGGCAACAACTCATGAATTTCGAAAATAGATTTACATATATAATTTTAAAAATACTTAATTCGAATTTCGAAACCTAGCCCAAAAGTCTTTACATATTGTTATTGTGTACTATACAAACAAGTTTCAGCAATATAGTTGAACTTCGAAAAAAGGTTAACCGAGCTATAACATAGAAATTACTCAACTTTTTTTGTTGTTTTGTGCTGTACCGAAAGAAAAGCGAACTTCGAAAACAAGTGGCCAACTTCGAAAATATTTACCCAGCTATATATAATTTAAAAATAACTCAAATGTCGAAAAAATGGTAAAACTTGTTTTTTTTTTTATTGCTGGGAACATACAAAGAAGTTGCGTGAAGAAAATCAAACT
This sequence comes from Sphenella marginata, assembly GCA_951509765.1. Taxonomy (NCBI): domain Eukaryota; kingdom Metazoa; phylum Arthropoda; class Insecta; order Diptera; family Tephritidae; genus Sphenella; species Sphenella marginata. Next base: position 19,570,497 of record OX608080.1, on the reverse strand, counting down.
TCAAAAAAGTGACTCACTTCACCAAGTTTGAACCAACTATAACTTTAAATAAAAAAGTCGGGTGCCGAAAATATGTTGGTTTTGTTTTGTTGGAAACTGTACAAATAAGTTTCCGAAAGAAAGTCGAACTTCGAAAAAAATGGCCGCTTCATAAATTTCGCAAGCAGCACTGAAGGGCGTAAAAATGCCCTCTTTTAATTGAATGTCATAATCGAATGATGGAGAAATCACTATCACCAAATTTATCGTGCCGCAGCCGATAGGTGACACTTTAGTCTACCAATATACAGCCAAAGTGGTAGAGAAAGTAAAAGTAAGATTATAGCAGACGAAATGTATTGCCGTACACAATCGCTTGAAACCTAAACAGAATTGTAATTAGCTGCGGGCTCATAGGAAATTGCATTTCCTTCTCCTTTTCTTTTGTCTGGCTAGAAATGTCACTGCAATGAAAATATTTAATATCATTTCATTTTACATGCATTCCTTTGTACACAAATATATATACATATATATAATATATACTTACATACATCCATAGATACGTAACTACAAAGTCCTTTAGAAAACTAATTTCATTCCATGAATTTAATGAAAAATTAGCTCTGCAATACTAAATTCCTACGAAAAGAACTTGTATACGCAAGCAAACAAACAGAAACTTGTGCAGCGCTCTTGGATCGCTACGGTGACCAAGTATTTCGTAAGACCAGCAACTTCGAAAGAGAGAGAGAGAGATAAAGATCCGACTAGTGGTACTTACCTACATAGGCGTCGAGTTTGATGTTTTGAATTTTATAATCAGAGGGAGTACAGTTGAATTCGCTTTGGTTTTCACCAAAAAAGTGCGAAATCGGATGATAGCCACGCCCACATTTTTTATATAGTACTAGCAGACCCGGCAGACGTTGTTCTGCCTGACCAGCAAATACATTCAGGGATATAACGAATTGAAATATTACTTAGCATGTGGTCTTGGAACTGCCCACTTTTCCAAAGAATTTACAAATGTAGCCTATGTATGTCGTACCCAACGAAGATTTTAACGTATTGGAAAAGTTTAAAACAGATCAACCATAAACTTTGGACATTATTGAAGTACAAACAAAGCACTGAATACAAAAAATGTGGTCGTGGCACCGCCCACATTTCCCAAATTATATAATTCTTGACCAAGAGACACACATATCCAAAAATCATTAGTTTAGACCAAAAATATTCAAAGTTATGATGATTTAAACTTTATATAGCCTGGGGGCGTGGCACAACAATCTTCTGAACCAATCTGGAAATTTAGAGAAGATCGACCATAAACTTTGAACTTATTGAAGTACAAACAAAAGACAAAAAATGGGGGCGTTGCACCGCCCACTTTTCTAAAATTATATACATACATACATCTTGGCCAAAGTACACACATATCCAGAAATCATTAATTTAGACCAAATATGTTCAGAGCTATGAAGAATTTAAATTTTATATAGCCTGGGGGCGTGGTACCGCCTACTTTTCCCAAAATTGATATAGCCTGAATCGTACACAACAACTTTCTTAACCAATCTTGGAAGTTTAAAAGAGATCGACCATAAACTTTGCACATTATTGAAGTACAAACAAAGCACAAAAAATGTGGGCGTTGCACCGCCCACTTTTCCAAAATTATATACATCTTGACTAAAGGACACACATATCCAAAAATCTTTAATTTAGACCAAATATGTTCATAGTTAGGACGATTTGAAATTTTATATAGGTTGTGGGCGTGGCACCGCCCACTTTTCCAAAAATGTATACAACCTAAATCCTACACAATAATCTTCTAAATCAAAGTGGAGAGTTTAAAAGAGATCGACCATAAACTTTGGATATTATTGAATTACAAACAAAACACAAAAAATGGGGGCGTGGCACCGCCCACTTTTCGAAAAATGTATAAATCTTGACCAAAGGACACACATATCTAAAAATCATTAATTTAGACCAAATATGTTCATAGTTAGGACGATTTGAAATTTTATATAGGCTGTGGGCGTGGCACCGCCCACTTTTAAAAAAATGTATACTACCTAAATCCTACACAATAATCTTCTAAATCAAAGTGGAGAGTTTAAAAGAGATCGACCGTAAACTTTGGATATTATTGAATTACAAACAAAACACAAAAAATGGGGGCGTGGCACCGCCCACTTTTCGAAAAATGTATAAATCTTGACCAAAGGACACATATATCTAAAAATCATTAATTTAGGCCAAATATGTTCATAGTTAGGACGATTTGAAATTTTATATAGGCTGTGGGCGTGGCACCGCCCACTTTTCCAAAAATGTATATTACCTAAATCCTACACAATAATCTTCTAAATCAAAGTGGAGAGTTTAAAAGAGATCGACCGTAAACTTTGGATATTATTGAAGTACACACAAAACACAAAAAATGGGGGCGTGGCACCGCCCACTTTTCGAAAATTGTATAAATCTTGACCAAAGGACACACATATCCAAAAATCATTAATTAAGACCAAATATGTTCATAGTTATAACGATTTGAAATTCATAGCTATGACAATTTGAATTTTTATATAGCCTGAGGGCGTGGCACCGCCCACTTTTCCAAAAATATATATAGCCTATGCTTTAACTCGTGATCCCAAGAATATACTGTGAAAATTTCATAAAAATCGGTTTAGTACTTTGGACGCCTATAAAGGACACACAGACACACAGACACACAGACACACAGACACACAGACACACATTCATTTTTATTTATAAGATATTATCGAAATATTATTAAACATAAATCAAAACCCTTTTAAAGTATTCAAATGAAATTCAGCTAACATTTTTCCATGTATGCAAGAAATACTCCGGGAAAAGTTGGCGAAATTCGCTAAATTCCACGCCCACTTTTATATGAAAGGTTTTAAAAAGATCATAGATATATATAACAGACAATAATCCTGCTTAAGATAGGTTTACTTCATTAGTTTCTCACTTTCAAAGTGTCCGTGAAAAATGTGAAAAAAATATTTTTTCGCAAATGGGCATGAGCACGCCCCTTTTTAGTGGACTATTCCACCCAATTTTGTATGCCATAACTCTGGCAAAAATTAGTTTGTCGAAACGAAGTTTGGCGAAAATGTGCAATATATACATACATATGTATAAAGGTAGCTGTTTATTTAAAAAAATTTCGAAATCGGTGCAGAGCCACGCCCAGTTTTTTTACATAGTTCTAAAAAATTTGTTTGTAAAGTCCGATTATTCTATAACCATGCAAACTATGTATATTAATAAGATTTTGAACACATATATAATAAGCTTTTTAAACAAAACTCGACAGGGCCAAAAAATGTTGTGGAGCTTGGGGAAGTACATACCTTAATTGAGATGCCATAATAGCTCACTACTGGGTACAAAAACGTTCGGTTCCATCCGCACTCAAACTCGCTTACTTGTCATTTATAAGATTGTAGTGATTTTAACTCAACGGATGGTCACCGTAAAGATAGCGAACTAAAAATACTTACATACATACTACGAATAGCAAACAAGCAAGCAAGCGAACAAGTAATCAGCTAAGAAAAACACTAATTAAGTAGTACAAATAATCTTGAGTTTTTCTTACAAAAGCTTTTAGCTATCAACTCTGTTTCAGAAGAGGAAAATAATTTCTACTTAATTTTTCTTTGTTTTTTTTTTTTGGTTTTGTTTTTTTATTTTTATTTTTCTTTGTTACTTCCATTTGGTTTGATAAGCCGCTTTGCCACGCGCTTTTCCTCACTTTTCCCGCATTCGCCCTTCTTAGCACTTAACATTGACATAAATGCGAATAGAAAGAAAAAGTTGGAAAAAGGGCGACAACGTAATGATGCTGCTGCGCCAAAGAAATCGCAATAATTAGCAACAAATTGAAAATTCTGCAATCATATTTGTAGTAAATGGCACTGCTGGTGCAAATGGAAGTAATAAATATTGCAAATGGTTGTATGTACTTAATACATAAGTAATGCGCCAAGAACATCAACGCTGGCAAAGCAGGCGGACGTGGAGTTTTTGTAAGAACACGAGAAGATTTTGTTGCTATTATCCTACTTTTGTGCTTCAGTGAAGAAATTATTATTAACCGGTTGTTGTTTTTTTTTTTTTTTTTTGATAATAAATAAGAACTCTTAAGAAATATATAGAAGCAGTATTGCTGAGAAGAAGAGAAGATCGTGTTTTTTTGTTGGAAAGTTTGTTGAGTTAAAATCTTTTCCAAATTCCAAAATCTATTTTAAACTTGAGATGGCGTGGAGCAACTGCTAATGAAAATATTTTCTATAAAAATACTCGCATTTCTCCATTTTAAAGAAAATATTTAATTCCGAATTGAGTTCCATTAACTCTTTTTTGCGACCGAAATAAAACTTCACATTTAAACTCAATGCGCAATATATATTATTATCATATTATTTTGTGTATAAATACATATATATCTTTTTATTTCTTTCCTATTTCAGTGGTTTGGCAATTTTCTCACGTGTTGTGATAAATTTGCTGTGTCAGCTGAGACGCATTGAAGTGTTGCCATGCGTAAAAACAGCAGATGATTTTCTAAATGAACTTCAGTGGTTTTCAAACTGTAATTAAACATTGGAAAAAAATGTACAATTTTAAAGCAATATCAAATGCAGCTAAATACAGATTCTTAATGGGAATTATTTGTTTACTTCAAAACAAACATGAGAACCTTATAAAAAAAAGGTGCAATTATAATCCCCGCAAGCGCTTGTTGAGGTTAAGGCCGAACCGCTTGTCCCTGTGACACGTATTAATCTACTTTCAATACGGCTATAGTATTTTATGATAGTTGATAGATTTTAGTTGATGTGGATCAAGAAGGACCAGTGAAAATGAACTGCATTTACTTCTCAACTCGTTTTTTAGACCTTAAAATGTACTGTAAGAATTTTGGTTTATCCTTTTTTCTAGAAAATCGTGCCGATGTTTAAGACTTGATTACTCTGGAACGAACCAGCTGACTGAAAATTTCACTTTTAAAGCTTGTGGAGGTGTATTGATGAAGAGTTTGGAGGATTTTTTTTGTATGTAACCATGTAAGGACGCTCTCACCATAGCGCTACTTTCGACAGATACAGTTTCATCCCCAACCCACCGAAGTCACAATATTAATCTTTTACTTGATTGCAGAGATGTAAAAGAAAGAATTCTTTTGCGATAAATTAAATGAATAATTATTCATTATTATGATTGCAGAAATTTTTTTGAATTCTTTGACTGGGACTTAAAAAATGAAGTCACCATTCAGACTTCATTCTGTGACTTCGAATTCTTTTTTTCATTAATTTGTTGGTTATTCATGGATTGCATTCATTGAATAAAAAGTCGCACTGAAGTCAATTGAAGTAATTTGGAGTTATATGGAATCATTTGAAGTCAATTTACCTGTGGTATATGAGACATGATCGTAAGCTATTTTTGTTGCAGATAGTTAGTGACTTCACTCAAAAAATGAAGTCAGTAAGTGACTTCTCTAAATGACTTCGAAGTCGTAACTTCAAAAAGACTTCAGACTTCATTTTTTCATGCTTTAATTAAAAAGCTAGTCAATGAGTGCATTCGAAATTTGAAGTCATTGAATAAGACTTCAACTGATTGCATTCGCATATGAATGCATTTTATACAAGCCTGCTTGATTAAAAATAGACTCCTACTAGAGTTATTTATGACTCAAAATTCTTTTTAGAACGCCATAAAAATTTATTCAAAAAATATATTGCTAGGATTTTAAGACTCTAAAACTATTTTTACTATGTACGTTCACACAAGTAGCTTATTTTTACGCAGCAATTGCTACGAGGGCAGTTTGAATATTCAGCATTTTTCCTGACTTCCAAAAAAAAGCATTTTTCACGACTCAAGAGGTAAGCAGTTTTCTGTGATGACCTCTTAATTTGGCTAGAACAGACCCAAACTACACCACTGAACTCACAGGCATATGAGATAGTGTCCGAGCGATGCGTAAATTGTGGCCGATGCCGACTAGTCGGCTGAATTAAAATTATTCATTCAAGAAGTCACCGAATTTTCAAACTGCCCTCATATTTTTTATTTTCAAAAGTGAGAAATACAATTTATGTGAGGGCATGCAATGAACTAGAAATAGTGCAAAGAAGCATATTTCGAATTGAGGACTAGTAAATAGAACTACTGCCAATGACATCAGCTGCAGCAGCAGAAGCATTAACTGTGCAACGAAGAGATCGAAAAGTGCTAAATAAATACTTTTACTAGACAAGCATTAGCAGAAACTCTTTCAAAGTGCATACTATGTTTGCTTGTAGTAATGGAGCTGCACTAATATGACTAAGGGAACTTGAAATATTTACAGTAGTGGTCATATAAATAGGGGCACTAAAGCTTTGGAATACAGAGCCGTATTGATTGAAGAAAGCGTCTGTGCCGCAGTTCACTTATGGATGGGGATTAGATAAGCTAACACAGCTCTTGGACGGGGAGACTCTTCATGCTGAAAGATTCTAAAAGGTTCAAAAATTTTACTTCATTTGCTTGCAAAAAAGTTTTATGACCACCAGTGTATTTAGTTTCGCGTCTTCAGCAATTTTGTTGAAAATACATTTTGTGTACCAGAGTTGGTGTACTTTTTCACCTTCCTTGCACTCCATCCACCCCTTCATACTATGTACCTACAATGTAAAATCGTAAGCTGATTTACGTTGAAACCTCTTAAGCAGGGTCAAATGCAATAGCAGACGAAAGTTTCTATAATAAAATATTTGTTTTTGTATTTGTATTTGTATTGCAATTGAAAGGGGTAAGATGCAACTTGCCAAAGTGAAAGCACTTGATAAGAGTCTTATAGCTTAAAACTTGTAAAATAAGATTATAGGCATGTTTGTGTGTGTGTGTGCAAGTGCAGAAATGATTTGTTATGAAAACATAGATTTTGAAGTAGCATAAAACTTGCTTGAAGATAATTTCAAGTAAGAAATATTTGCAGTTTTTCCATTCATGAGCAGTTTAAAAATGTGGAAAATTTCAGGAAAGAAAATGGAATTCAGTGCAATAAAAAGTTCTTGGTAAGGAAGTGACTATCAATTGCCAACATAATAAATTCAGAATAAGGCTGAAAATCATATCTCTCCGTCTTCTCCATAACTGGAATCGAACCCTTAGATTTCTTAGAATCTCTGCCTTGACTCAAAGTTTGCTGAAATAAATGTTGTACACTTTAAAATGAAATGATACCAACAAAATAAATAACAACAAAGCAACATTGGCAATGACAGTCAAAGAATAACGCGGAAACATACATACATTGGATGGTATTTGTCACAGGAAATTGCGTTGTAGATGTCATGAATTGAGGTACATACATGCACGTAGTTTACCGATGTAATCTGACAATATCTGTGGCACGTGTGCTTACGATGCAATCAAGTCAAACAGTTACAAAGTAGCTCACAACTCTGAGAAAACAACAACACGAACTGTCATATTTGTCAACCGTTTGAACTTATTTTAAATAAGAATCAGGCACTAGAAATCAATATTTCACGCTACCAAAAAAATACCGGAATGTAATTGCCACAATCCAACAATTTTCGGGATTGGAAATGTGATTTATGTTGGTTTATCTACATATAAAAATTATTTCAATTTTTTTTTTGGAATTATTAGATTGTCTTTGTTGCTTGCGTTACTCAAAGTACGGAAATTATTTATAGAAACTGAGAAAAAACTGTCGGGGCCTACATTTTTCATTTAAATATCAGATTTGTCAAATGTAAAATATTCCAATAAAAATAATAAAACTAACACCGATTTTAAGCTGAGCAAAAATTTTTATAAAAAATGCAAAGTCTTAAAAAAACAAAGGAATATCTTGCATTTGTTATTATTGCAATATTAAAAATCGAATCATTCAATTTTATCCAAAAACTGGAATCTCTAGTAAATACTATTAAGTGAAAATGTCACTCATACGCCACGTCATACCTTACGAAAAGTCCGTGATATAGTAAGCCATATTGGAAAGATTGTATTGCATTGGATTGAGGCTTACTTACCGGCAGATGTTATTCTGCTCAAAATTTACTTGACCCCTTCATCTCATATTTGATCCATGTTACCTTTCTTTCCCTGCCTCTGCTCAGAATTTGTCATAACGTTTATCTCTGCTTTATCTTACTCTACCTATCATATTGCTTTCACCAACACTATCACTATCACTATCACTATCACTATCACTATCACTATCACTATCACTATCACTATCACTATCACTATCACTATCACTATCACTATCACTATCACTATCACTATCACTATCACTATCACTATCACTATCACTATCACTATCACTATCACTATCACTATCACTATCACTATCACTATCACTATCACTATCACTATCACTATCACTATCACTATCAATATCACTATCACT